>JAOBAZ010065002.1:0-12134 GCA_026546875.1 Pteroeides caledonicum | reverse complement strand
AGTTTAAGATATAATTTTTCTTTTACCCCAATGTAAGTGCCTTTCTTGTATGCTATAGTCTTGTGTAGGAGATTCCCTAAGTTAACATTGAACAATGAACATTTAAACAACAACGTAGTCAGGTTGAATTCACATGAAAGAAGTTTTTCCTGTTGAAGTATTACTCTTGATCCCTTTGGTATTCTTTGATATCACTTTTTTCACATTATCTGTGAAAAGGAAAGCAGCAGCCAAATAAAGACCCTGTAGACCATTGAGAACAACAAAAAGATAATCAAACACAATAACGCCAGGAAAAAGAAGTATGAGAACACCTAACAACCATGTTGTGCCCATTATAGTCGACATGCGAACATAAATCCAAACACGTTTCTTGTTAGGGCCGCCATTGTTCTCAGCTACTTTTTGACTTGCTTTTGTACATTTGTAAATAACTCTTATTGTTGCGAAAAGAAAAATAAAATTAACGAAAAGCAATGCAAACAAAGGGTAAATAAAAGCAACGTATAACCCGAAAGAAGTCCCAAACCAACAATGACCTTGGCCAGTTCCATAACCAATGTTTAGTACATTGTAAAAATCTAATAGCCAAAACGAGGCTACAAGGATTATAGGGAAACCTAAGCCATACATTACAAATCCCCAAAAAGATTTCCCACTGCATGGACGTCGATGAAGTTTGCCATTCGCCAAAGCATGAAATGTCAAGAAGGAGTGAAAAGCAATCGAACCTGAACAACAAAATGAAGCTAAAAAGAAATATTGTAAAGCTATTGACGTTACAACGCAAAGACCAGTTGACCATAAATAAATCTTACTTTGAAGTAACCATAACAACTGAGCTAGTGCCAGCGTGCCACAAAGAAGCATCAGATTTTTGCCGGGAAGATTACGTAATGGCGGGAATATGGTATACACAAATATTAGAATTAGAAGACTGATAATGGATATTGTAAGAACGGTTAGAGTGGTATAGGAAAGAATTAGATTTTGGACTGAGCTCTTTTTGGTTTGTTTCTGAAATGTCTGGTTGGTGGAATTTTGAAAGTTGATTGCTTCTTTTAGCATTGCCTTTGTGAGACATAACCATAATGTACTATTGATGATGGAATAGTCACCATAGTGATACCAGGAGGAGGTTACATGACTGAACAAGGACCTATTAGGAGAGAGGAACCAGGAAGTGGAGTTCTTGATATCAAGATAATACGAACAGTTTGCTGGACGAAAACCTTTACAAACACCAACACTTGTTTTGTTTTCACTTTCGTACAAAACATATTCCCCATAATGGTAGTAAGTCTTTATCTCATTAATAAAAACACTTTCATTTGACAATGTCAAGAGCTTTTCGTCTCCCATATAATACGTCTTGCCGTCCATGCAGGACATTTTGCGAACAATACTTCCCATCATATCATATCCACATTTCTTCAACTCTCCATTAAACTTAAAATGAAGCGACAATTTATCAAGTTTCAAATCTTGTAGCGGAAGATCTAACTTGTTATTAGCAACACCAAGGACCTGAAATGTCACAAAACAATAATCATTTCCAATATATGCACCAAAATCAGAAAGTTGCCATCCTAGAGTTTTCAACTGGTGATCTAGTTTAGTTTTAAAACCGCCATAAAAAAACTTAGTCATTTGATTCAAAGCGTATTCCACGTAAGTCGTATTGCCTTCGAAACATGTGTCCTCAGACTGGTGATACTGAAGTCGAATAAAAAGTTTCTTTAAAAAACTCCCGTGATTATCAACAATGGTTGTGTTCCAACAAGTGTCGGTATCATCATCATAAATCTGATAAGAGGAACACTTGCCAGGCACTTCTGTGGGAGAAGTTGGTTCATCACTGTCACTTCCGGGAGCTTTGAAAACTGAAGAGAAAGAGAGAAAACCTTTTGGATCTTTCAATCGGTCTTCTGAACTGTTAAATGGACCACAAAACATCATCAATGACTTGTTCTGTTTCTTGTGGTTACACAACACACAATCCAAATTCTTGTAGGTTTTTTCGTTTAAAGTAACAAGACCTGGTGTTCCTTTCTTACATTGTTTTGATCGACGTGCAAACTGACATGTGTCAACGACCTGGTAACAATAACGAATTCCACGTGATTCACGAATGAACAGAATACTCTCGGCATCGCAATAACTATCCAAGTGTTTCATCTTTTGGATTTCAGTGTATCTCTTGGGAACACGTTTTTTACATTTTATACGGTACTTCCACAAAGCGAAACTCTTGACATAATTGCACTGAGCACAATAACGATTTCGATATGTGTTCTTCTTCACATCAAATACTGGAATCACGTCCGACGCTTTTCTGGACTTCTTGGAAAGATAAGAACATCTTTTGGCGACCTCATTCATTGGCCATCTTGGATGACATTTTCCAATAACCCAGACACCAAATGGAAAATTATTAATCTCATTATCACACTGCCAGGTCCTAGTTATACCACTTGACATCACTTTCTTTCGCTTGACTCGGCAGTGATATTTGTAATCGGCACAACAATCGTAGAATACCGTTTCACATTCGGCATCACAGTAACACGCCGCACTACTGCGGTTTTTCTTAACATTGTGAAACTGTCGTTTCTTTGAACATCTTCCATAACAACTTCGAAGTCCATAACACACTTTAGGTTTGAAAACTGCTCGTTTTTTTCTTTCTTGGTTTAACTGTCTGTTGTGAGGTTCAGCGTGTGTTATATTAATGAAGCCTTTGATCAGATTCGGACCCAAGTTTACATTGGCTGAGCTTTTATACACGTCATCGGTCTCTTCTGCAGTATTTTCCAAAGTGATCTCAGCATTGTTAATCATAAAAGTAAACACGACGAATATCATGTAAACCATTATTTTATTCGCAAGGTGTTTCTAAAATCGAAGAAGTAGAATGGTTTCATTTCCTAAACACCAGCTCTGGATACGAGTTATTCTTTAACCTGATTAGTTCTCTATGAGGCATGTATTAGCAATTATCCTACAACCAGCATTGCTCGCCAAATTTACCCAATTAAAGGACATCGACAATGAATTTTAAGTTTAATCTGAAAGAACCAAACAACTTTGCTAACAATAATTCTTTAGCTCATATTAAAACAAAACTTTTTTCAATTTTAACAAGTACCGAATACTGATGAGGCGTTGCGTGTTTTCGTTCAACAAAACCAACTGCACATGCGTGTGTATTTAATCCCACAAGTGATTGCTTCGTCTCTCATGCATATTGAAGTAACACAGGGACCGACCAACAAAGGTTAATACTTAGACGTGCAGCACGCGTCGAAAAACTTTAGCCATAGTCAAAAGCAAGAAATAGTTACACTGCCACCTTTAATACCCAACAGGAAAATTGATAGTATTAGCATTAAACCTCGCCATGCTAATTAAAAGTTGCTACTAAAGCATACCAAATTATGAATTACTTTATCATAATTTGAGTACTTTGTATTGTAAAAGTTTTCGGGTTCGTCGCATTTGGGGAAAGGGATATCCTTTTGGGGCATGACTAAAATTTTGTTAGGGACAAATGAGGAGAGACAAAGATCTTTATTTATTTATTTCCTTATCATATTAAATTATTAAAGCATTTACGACAGTATAAAAATTTCAAGTTCTGTTAAATATACAAACCACGAAATGCATGGTTTAGTTTAAAATGTGTTACTTAGCTTTTGGAAAAAAAGTGGTTCGTATAGATGGTAAAAAAATACTGTATTTTGTATACTTTTATCGCCATTAATATTTATAGATACCTGAATCATGGCCCGGGAAATAGTACCAAACGAAAGAGAGCCAAACTCGTTGTAAGAGTAGTTCACTTGTCATCCATACGGTCGTGAGTGAACCAACACAACGTCTTTTCACCGTTATAACTGATTGTCAAAAGACAAACACCGCGGTCTTTAATTGCTTAAAGGAACCAGTCCATTTTCATTTCAACTTTAATTAAAAATTGGGTTTCAAATGAAAAATATTTATTAGTGTTTATAATTTGGTTACACTTTGCCAAGGACACGTTTAGAGAACACATTGAAGAACGGTTTGCGGTGTTTTTCAAGTATAGTAAAGATGAAGCCATGACACATTTGGTCAATCAAAAAAAAGACTGAATTCACAAATAGATATACGTCGATTATTATTTGTGCTAACAGCCGTTTTATAAATAATTTACTTCAGTTACAAAAAGTCCTTTTCACAGCATGACTACTGATACAAAAAATTCAAACTATAAACCAGGAATGAAATTATTTGTGGTTTAAAAAAGTCGTGTATGTTTAAAGTTACCTTCCAAGTTCTGTTTATGGTATAATTAAACCAACAGCAGATCAGTACACAAGTGCGCTCGAGGTGCACGACGGGATGAAAACTATAATTAAAAAGCTGTACACATTTAATATCATGTGAAGATCTTACTTCTCAGTTTTTATGACAAGTTGCAAATTTATAAAATCATTCGCATTCACTTTTATGGCATTACTTAGTTACAGATACCAAGATCTCTTTGACGTTTTTTCAAGCAAAAAAATTATGCTATAGTTTAATTAAATTTATAGTATAATTAAAACACCTACAATTGATATCAAATGTTGTTAACATTAAGTTAAGTGGGTTTATGGCAACACCAAAATAAAAGACAGGGATAACATTTTAGTTTTCTTGACTGTTCTAACTTTAATAAAAATATTCGAAGCCTATTTACCACGCCCTGCAAACATCAGAGTTTTAGAAGAAAATGTACAAAAAAAAATGACCAATTATTTTGTTTTTATTATCTTGGAAAAATGATTATATAACAAATCCAGTTAACTTAAGTTCTATACAAAATTATACCAAATATCAAAATTATTTACAATGTTCTTAAAGTATTCAAAAATAATTTCTTTGAAATGAAAGATCGCGTCAGAAGGCCCATTCAAGTGTGCCCCTTTGAAGTTTGTGCGCATGTTCCCTAACACATCTTTCACAGCTAGTGAAAGCCAGTCCACCGTAAGGCTCTTTTCCACTCATCGCAAAATCAACGAGCTTGCTGCGAGTGCTTGCATCTAATTAAATGAAACTGTCAGGCATTGTGATTGGACGAAATTACTCGCAGCGAGTTTGGAAGTTGGTTTTTACGATGAGTGGGTGAGAGCCTTTACTACAGTCCAGTTAGTGGTGTTTACTGGCTGCTAGATCGAAAGGCCACTTAGACCTGAATGGTCTTTCTGGACACTAATTTCTATTCTGTGACAGCGTCTTATATTTCGCACACTGACTTTAAGATACAACTGAACCGCGGAGGAAGACACGTGGTTATAAGGTACACCTGTGGTCGTTAAGACTTCGTTGAGACTTCGTGGTAACTTGGCTAAACAATCAAAGCATATCATTGTCGCAAGACTGAACATTAACAGTTAGTTACCAGGAAAACCTCAACGAAGAGAGTCTGGATAATTTGAAGTGCCTAGGCAACAGAAATTTTTATCAAAAGACGATGATTGATTTTTGATCCCGTGCATCGGTGAAGAGATCATCAGGTTTTCGTTCAGGAAGTGTGACTTTAATGACATCACTAAATGTGTGTTAATGACTTTTCACAAAAATTTAGTAGCAGAATTGTATGTGCATAACATTACCTCGGCAAATTTCTTGCACCAGGACTAATACCTCCGTCAGCTTTCCAATGATTCTGTTTTGTTATCACAACCGATATATCATATATATTTAATAACTCACTGTGTGATATTCGTGACGTCATACAAGTCAAACTACGTCAATAAAAACATGGTTCTCTCTGTAACAAAGCACAGGATTAAAAATCTGTAAAATAAATTACATTACATTTTCTAAAGTAATGACTGAGACAATAAAAAATCCTATTGCACAGGTGCTTTAAGAACTTTAAGAAATTGGTTTATTGTTAAACACGATGACCTTTAGAATAGTAATATATAAGTCATGAAGGTAACCATAGCAACTGGTCATGTCTTAGAAATCTATATCTATTCTAGCCGATACTTTCCTAGAAATAAATATATGTTATTGTCTGAGCGAGAGGTCCGTACAGGAGAATACGGGTCGAGGTCCTTACAAGCGAAAAAACAAACTCGACCAGTATCCTTCTGTACGGAATGAACAAGCTCAATCAATAAACTATTTATTATATGACTAAAAACGATCAAAAATTCCCGCCGCCGAACCAGGACGGTCCGTACTGTTGGTTACCGACCGCTAAGGAACCAATCAGAATGCTTGATTTTAGTGAATGGACCGATGAAGTATACTAGTCATATAATAAAAAGCTGTAACTTATTTTAACTTGTACACGATGACCATTCGCTATGATGAACTTCCTGACTGTAGCTTCCTCCTCGGATTCAATTTGAACTCAGATGTGATCAAGGTAAACAATGGTCTTTTCATACATCAGTGGTAAAAACAACTGTTTCATTTTATTCTAAAACTAGTTTCACAAAGTATTGAATCATATTTCTTTAGCAATAACTTTACTTAATTTCTCTCGTTATTCAATATAAATGCTTCTTTTTTGGCTACTTTATCACAAAGATTATAAACGACCAATTTGAAGATTTATGCAAAAATAATTTATTTGGTTAGAAAATGTAGTGAGGATGTCGTGAAAATTGGTAAAAATTATCATTAATTGCTACAAAAGATCTGTACGGATTTGACCGTGTGAGCACGCAAGGTATTCCAGGTATAAAATACGGAAAGGTCATCAGTGATGGCATTGTTAGCCGATGACAACAAAGTGTGGCATTGTTAACCGCTGACAACAAATCATCACTGATGCTAATTGTTACTATTCACTTTTAAGTGTCCTTACCTTCAAATTTACCTACAAGAACTTTTACCTTATCATCAATAAAATCATCATTAAGTTTACTACCACCAGGCGGGCATGAGGTTGGTCTATTTTCTCTCTTATTTTCCTTTATATTTAACAAACAATCATCTTGACTACCAAAATTAACGTTCGAAAACAACTGTACAACCTCTTTGTCCACTTCATCACCAACGGAACTTCCTTCCACCGCCCTATTCTTCATTTTTCTTGACCGCGGAGATGGAAAAGATCCACCAGTCTTTGCAATAATATTTTCTAAAATTTTCGTCCGATCTCGAACGCTAGAAATTTCCCATTTATCATAATCTTCTACAATAATCGTACATGAAGTATTCGGTGTATCCTCTATCGATAACTCAGCTAAATCAATACTAGGAACCATATTATTTGACCCACTCTCAGGTATTTGTTCACCATATACATCCGGGATACGTTCATCTAATGAACTTGTACTCAGTTCTTTACTTGGTCGTAGGATAGGCTCAGTCGTCCCAGTCCCATCAAGTAGTTTAGTTTTGTTCTCGTTCTTTACTCGCTCCTCGGAAAGATTTTCAAAAGCGGCTGATTTCCGCTTAACCACGTTACCATGGTGACTTGTTAAATCAATCCACGTCATTGCATCAATACACACATCCCCATTATCCCTGACGTCATTTGTGACGTCGTTTGAGGCAAAATCAAGTACTCGTGATCCTTCAAGTTGATTTTTAATCTGTTGTTTTGCTGTCTCATTTACAACTTGTACAATCTGATCGATTTCCTGGTTACCTAGCAACACATTTTTATTCGTCACCGAGTTATCAGGTGGACTTTTCATAGAATCATTCATCAAGTTATTTTTATAAATGTTCTCGTCATTCTTTTCAGGACTATTCCCAAAAAATTTTTCTGTGTAATCTTTCTCCGAATTAGAAGAAACATCACCTGTAAAAGTTGGATCTTGGGCGACATTGGTCGTCAACTTTTTCTCGGAATCACTCAAAATACTATACAACATTAACTCCTCGAAAATCTGAGTGTGGCGTTTCACAAAGCCACTCTCGGACAACTGAAGATCAGATTTACATTTCCGTTCACGACGTCGTACACGACCACGCCCATCGACTTTCTTGAAATTCTCGGAATGTTCTGACTTACCTTGTTTCGTCAACATCTTCTCTTCTAGTTTACTTCCGATACTACGAGAACGGGGCCGAGATTGTATATCACTATCCCTAGAGGTCATAATTATCCCTTTATCGTCTTCTGCTTTTACTTCACTTGGCTTATGCTCGTCAACACTTGTAGTGATGGGTTTATCAACAAACAACTTAGTGCTATTTTTCATTTTTTCTTTATCTTCTATATCCATAACCATTATTTTGTCTTCATTTTCGTTACACAGAGGCATTACCTCTTCTTCACCACTTGTCGCATCAACACTTACTTGATTCTCCAACGAGGAATCTAGGCGTTTTTCTGAATTTATTCCGTCTTTTTCCTCCATCTTAGCATTAACCAACAGACTATCACTGGGATTATTTTCGGAAATGGAGGAAATTTTGGTGGGTGAAGTGAGAGCACTGAAAACCTCGTCACTTTCGATAGTTCGTTGTACAAAAGTTCTTGCGCGGGGTTTGCGTGCAATATCTACAACTTCCTCTGTTCTTTGTATCACAGGCGCCGACTGCGTGCGCCGTAATTTTCGTTTCTCACCGCTGGCTTCATCATCGGATGCACTGCCGTTGTCAATACTCTCGTCATCAGATAACTCTTGACTATCTGACGTTTGAGGTGAAGTATCCTCGGCTGGTTGCCTCTCCCCAGTCCCTTTCAATGTAGATGGTGGCTCACAGTGAAGAGCTGAAGCACCGCCCATTCGAGGTAAGGTCTGCGCATGCTCAACACGACCATCTGTTTGGTCTGTTTCTCCGGATTTTTCAATCGATATTTTTCTTCGCATCTTTTTATGTGAACGTCTCATGTTACTTTCAGAGTTTGACCTCCGACGAAACAAACTATTATGACGGTTTTCGCTAAAAACAAAAAAAATCAAGTTAATCTCCTGGGCGGAGTTGTTCCCAGGTAGGTTAACGTTATCCTAGGGTTAAACGTTAACCAACTGTTTTAGTGTGTTACAGTCAACAGTTTTCGTTGAAAATTTACATCGTATCACGTGAACCAATTCACAATTGTTAAAACAATCTGTTAGAAAGCAACAATGTTTCAACAAAACAGGCTCTAATACTCTAATCTCAACTTTCACTAAGCTTAGCTAGCTTTGAACAACCGGCAAACTCTTTAAGGCTTGACGACGACAAACTCTTTAAGGCTTGGCGTTGTACTTATCTATGGGTCTTACTGGGTTAATAAGGCATATGATGTAAGACTAACCTTGACCTTAGGATGCCTTCATAAATAATAAGTTGTTTCCAGAATCCTGGGTTCGGTTGAACAATACTACGTTTGGATTTTACTAACTTCATGGCGTCGTGAAGGGACATTTTGTATTCTTTCATCAGAAACGCAACAACCTTAGGCAAATATACTATCATTTAATCATATTAATTAAAAAGTGCACTAACTAATATCATAGGCAAAATGTTTAAGACTCCATATTCTACTGAACATTCAAAGGCAGGCATTAATGTTACTCTTTTCAACACCAGACGATTTTACATATCAAAGTATTGTTTGTAATAATGTGGAACGTACTAAATATTCCATATGTTCGCCATAACTGTAGAACGCAAATTAAAACTACTTACGGTCGATGCTGATCGACTTATGCCTCGTCTACAATGAACAAAAGCAACAGAACCTTTTTCCCTGCAACAAATATAAACAATTTCATTTTATATACGCAAAACGTTTGAAATAATTTCTATATTCTTTTTGTGGTACCTTTTTAAAAAATTAAAAAACCTTGTTTTATATATATATATATATATATATACACTGTATATATTATAATAATTTTTAAAATTATTTTATGATTTTTGAAACTCACTTGGCTTTGTGAAGGAAACGATATGTTTTACCCCAGTGTCGAAGAAGATCAGCTTCCTCGACATCTAGTAATCTAATTAATAATGGCAAAAACATTAATTATAATAAAAAGTAATTTAATAATAAAAAAGCATGATAAAGTATTAGCAAAAGATTCGTACCGAACATTCATATACTCAAACGTTCCAGGGAAAAAGTTGTCAATTTCTTTAGTAACATTCAAGATGTAACCAACACTACAGGAATTAAAAATGATTGGAAAAATACTGCAATGTAACCGAGTCTATGCTAAGCATTTGCGTCCTGAAAGTAACGTCAACCTCCCCCCTAAGAGTAACGTCAACCTCCTCCCTAAGAGTGACGTCAACCTCCCACCCCCTAGATGTAACATCACCCCCCAAAGTAACGTCCACCCCCCTAAAAGCAAGGTCAAGCCCCCCTAAAAGTAACTTCAACCCACCCCCCACCCAGAACTGGATCTAGCCAGTAAACTGTATATTTTTGTATAAAAGACAAGGTTACGTTGTACCACTTGTGCATTGATCTTTATTTTGTAAGTAAAGTTCGTACCCATTCTGTTTTAGTTCTTCAAGGTTTGACGCATTCCATTCTGAACCCTTGAGAAAAGAAAAAGATGTTTATAGCATTTTGAAAGATGTGATTTATTTGAAGGTATTCCTTGGATTTGACAAGACCACTCTCTATATCCCAGCTGATCTGACCGCGAGCAAAAAGCCTGGAACTAGCAAGAAAATAGAAATCCATTTAATTTATTTATAACTGGAAGCAAAAACGAACTTAAGATTTGTTTTGGCAAATATATAAACAAAATTATAAGTCTGTCATCAATTTGGAAACAAAGTGAAGTATAGTTCAACAGAAAATTAGCTGTTTTGATCGCAAAATGGATTTCTATTTGACAACTAGTGCCAGTCTTTTTCCGTATTTTCAGATTATCTGGTCGGCAGGCTTACTCAAACATGTCATGAAAGTAGGAGTGTTTTCTCATGATGCACAAGACCTCACAGAGCATGACTAGGTATACTGACATTTGCGCCTAGCAAAAAACATCTTTTCTTGAATTGTAACAGAGCATTGATGGTGTAAAACTTAACTGACTAGTTTTCTTTGTCATATACAAACTTATTTTTATTTAAATAGTAAGATGTAAATTTCAATCTTTTTGGCCATTTGTGTATTTTTGTGGAAAGTAAGCGTGGCTATTTTATTAGTTATTCTATTCCATATACTCGACATATACTCGAACAATAAACTACACGACTGTTTTATCAGAACTTAGTTGAGTCGGTTTTCTTTAATGTACCTTGGGTTATATATAGCTTAAAGACCATGAATAAATAATGAGATTAAACGTCTGAAAAAAATCTCGCAAAATCTCCATTGGAAATCTCTAAAGTCCATAAAATCTTGCTGCAAAACCTCCTTAGCTATATTTTAAGTAGGTTATAAATCCTCGAACTTGGTTTATAATTCTGTTATTGTCCCTAAGAACCTTCTCGGGTCTATAACTGACTTATAATCCAAGTTCATCTTGGGCACGGCTTCAACCTACTTACAGTACTGTTCAGAGCTAATCTAATGGAAAACGTGTCCTGGGACTCGTCCCCCAAATTTTTCTCATCGTGTTTGAAATGCGGTCCATATTCAAAATATTGACTCAGTTATTTTTATTGAGTTATTGTACTTGAAGACATGCCACAGAAATATAATAAAAACTTAGTGTAACGGAATGCATTTAGGAATGCGTTCCAAAACTCATCCGACAACGTGTTCCAGACGCGACCGAAACCTTAGGTTCCTTCTGGGCAGTACTGTAAACTCATTGACGACTGAAGTGACTAACAACACTGCTTTTTCAAATCATTGATAAGATGCCTTACCTTTTGTATCACTTACAAACGATCTGTATGTTAAAATACTGCTGCTCTCGTGATTCAAAGATCAAAAAATATTTATAGCTAATGTACATGCTGCGATCCTCCACTGCTCAAAAGAACCGTGAATGTGAGCAGATGTGAACAAAGTGTGCCGCTAAATAATTGTAGTTTGTCAACAAAGATAGATCTTAAGGCTGAACTGAAACGGATTGTCATATGAACAATGGTCAGTAGAGGAAATGGTCTAAAAGGTTGTAAAAAAACCAATAGAACTCATTATCTATGTTGATCTCACTGTTTATGCAAACTTTGTGCACCTTCGTTATCACGTGTCAATTGTATTTTAGAGCGATCAACCAATAACAGTGCTTTAAATC
>JAOBAZ010064891.1:0-12136 GCA_026546875.1 Pteroeides caledonicum | reverse complement strand
CACAATTTCTTGCAATGCTTACACAATGGTCCCTTATCCCCCCTCCCCCCCCTTTTAATGTTGGATTAGCATTACTTGTGTGCCCCTACACCATATCACACAACATTAACAGAGGGGGGAAGGGGGAGTTCGGTGTTTTCTGGTAAGAAATAAAATTATATGCCGAAAAAACAAGTTTAAAAAAATTCTCAACACATTTTGTCCAAGATTGTAGTGTCACTCCACTTTGAGGTTTCTGCTCGCTGTAGTTAGGTGTTTTATTTCACTTGATTTGCTAATATTACGTATAGTGTCATCAGCGAACACCTTGGTGAACATTCACAATAAAATATTCTACAATCGAGTAAAGTCTACTATGAATTGCATATTTTTAAAATCATCGATCACGATGATCATCTATCACGATAATCATCTATTACATATTAGTATCGCTGCTCGCGTGATGACTTGTTATAATGACAGAAATTATTTTCACTTGATTGATTTAGCTACTGAAACATTTTTGCCAATCGATTGTCATCAAGTCATTCACAATGCGTTTACGTTTGCCCTAAAATATGAAACGGAACAAGATAATTTTTGTACTTCTTTCTTGTACGTCTTACTGCATAGAATTTACTTTCGTTTTTTACTATCCGCAGATACACGTAAATATCACTATAATTACGGTTATCACGTGTCACTCGACAATGTCAGAACAAAACCACTTGAGTTGAATATTATGTATCGAAAGTGAAACTGTCAAAGAACTCTCGCATTTTTAAATATGAACCACTGAATTAGCGGGAATATAAGTGTTCAAAGATGATTGCAATCATGCATTTTTACAAATTTCTTTGTCCAAAAGCCCAAGAACAGTGTGTCAGATCCGACTTAAGATTTTTATTGATGTTGGACTTACTCATGGGCAAAAATAATATAGAGTAGATCAATTATACAGACTTATAGAAGTTCTTACCGTATTAAACAATTTCTAACTCTCACATTCCCCTAATATTTTACAATCACTTGTATTGAATATTTTATACGTGGCGAAGTAATGTTGGCTAGATGCCGAGTTTTTATGCGGGGTAAGACAAAAGTACCATTAATCGAATCGTTTTACGTACATGACTCACAATGCTTAACTTACAATGACTTAGCATGAAAAGTATAACCTTGTTTATAAAGTCATTAAACGTCAACCTTGCTTACATTAGTATCGACTTCAACACAAGACTTTTTAGTTCATACAGTATGCAATATTTATAACAGAGCATTTGGTGTTTATACATATAGAACGTCATGAAGCTCATTAGTATATACCAGCAGTGAAAGCTTTCAATTTAAAAGGGCACAAGCTTCAAGCTATTGAAAAGATTCGGCACTGTTTAACTAGTAAAGCTGTATTCCTATAATTTTTCTCCATTTATTCTTTGTAAGGATAGAGATAGAGCGTCAGACGTATATTTGAATATTTTACAATAATTATTTAATGTACATTATATAAAACTTTACTAGATACTGCGACCAATACTTTTATTTAGCAGAAAGTATTATCTTATAGTTCAACGTGATGTAGGTTCATCTGAGCTCGACTGTGAACGCCCTTTTTTTTCTTCTTTCGCTGCAGACAAGATTATAACTTTGTTGTTGCTACAAACACTCAGTACTGATCAATAAAATCTTAACGACGCAAAATTGATATATTTTTAGATAATATTGATATACCGTATATATATATATATATATATATATATATAAAATATATATTTGTGTATACATATATATTTAGTCGTACCTTTCCTTAGTGATACCAGCAAATAATAAAGAATGTATTTCCTCGTGATATGTGCAGGCTGCACAACGTTCAAAATATGAGCTGTTGATGTATGGGTGTGTACGATTACTTGAAATGATAATGCTATATTTCTGGCCAATCGTTGATCGCTTAAGCAACATTTGAATTTCATCATGCAAATATCATTTATTTTCCTAGCAACCGACACTGCAACCAGTTATACGAAAATTTATGTTTAAATGACCCAATCAGACAAGAGGAATTTTTGTTCTTATTATAACACTTAATTGATATATACATATATACACATGACTCCAGTCACTGATTTACACAGACTGAAAAACATTAAGGAAGCATTCTATAATTTATACGAATAATTGTATTATCTAATTCTTTCAGTCTCGAATTCCTAGCAACATCAAGTCATTCGTTTTTATTTTTTTTAATATTACATCGGACAGTAAAAGTACATAAACATTACAAGTTTATTTGGGATATAGTTTCAACTTCGAGTTCTATAAAATGTTTGTAATATGTCTTTGTCTCTTAATTGTATCTAGATTAGAACGTCATCTTGAATATGTTTGATAATTGTGTATAATGGTTACATTAGAGTGTGATGAACTAAGCAGTTTTCTTAATAAGGTCTTTAAGATTAACGACGACGGAAAGCTAAAGTGGACAACATGATAGAAAGTATTATTTGGAAGACATGCCAGTTAATGTCTTCTTATTAAGTTTATGAAGTTGTATATTCTAGAAGATATCGAAACTGTACACTGTTTATGGAACGATAGCGCGATAAAGCCATTTTGTAATGTATAACTATAAGTGATGTTTGACTAACATGTTCTGTAACAACACTGACGTCATTTTTAACATGCAAACGCTCTCTGTAACTTTGTACACCGTGTCACCATGCCGACTGTACTCCTGGGATTGTTGACCATTACTGTTGTAGACCAACAGTTATTTTATTCAAGTTAAAATATCTAATGACAATCTACTTGAAGACTTTCCTAATCGTTCTTCCTGGCTTTCCTGTCAATATTCATATGGCGCAATCCATATCTGTAAGCACATCTTCACAACTTTGCCCTTCATTTTAATCCTCGATTAATCTTGTTTTTGGGCCCAGTTGTAGACGCGTTGCTCTGTAATTCTTCTCAAAATGTATAATAATTTGGTTTACTCACAGACGCCCAAGTTTCAATTCATAATTGTGGTATTTCCACTTACTGATAAATGAATTATATTCCTTAAATCCTACTCATCGTAGGTCTTTTATCAAGGTCTTTGCTCTTAGTAATTACATTTTAAAGCGGAGTGGTTTAAATGTTAAATTGTTCATGTTGTGCCTAGTGAAAAATATAAACTGACCAGTATATAAAGTTGTCGGACTTTCTATGATTACCACCAAGCACTATGAAAGTTTTATAATTTTTCTGAATTAATTCACAGTCGGTATCAGATCGTGGTCGCAGGAGTTTTAGTACTGTTTACGGAATCACGTCTCGGGATTTCTTTCTAAGATAAAGCATAGAATTAAGGGTTTCGGGACGCCATATTTAAACCTATATTGTTGATTTTTTGAGCAGAAGAAAAACCAGAGATCCCGAGATAAACTTTCGAACCTCCAGAACAGTATCCAGCTATAAGTTAACCGAGGTTAATGAATATTGGTAAGAAACTGCAGCACGCTAACCACTTCGTTATCTCCCGTCCTTCTCTATATCTGTGCCTATGCATTCCCGTATACCAAATCCCCATGCACTGGCACTAGCGCACGGTGATCCTTCCAGCAAAGGTCTCTACGCAGTTGATTAGAGCGTTGCATCGGCATGCATTAATTTATAGACCGCTGTTTGCATTGTCTCTGGATCGTTTGTGAATTAAAATTGCGCCGAAATTAGATTTTGTTCTTGCAGTTTTTGCAATGGCCTCAGCTGGAAGTCATGAGGACTTCTGTTTCAATTATTTCATGTCATAAATGTTGATGTTGAGCTGAATTTAACTGGTGGTATGATAATTAAAAAAAAGTGTTGGTGCCAAACGGTCTAGACTTTACTCGTTGTAAATCTGATAAAAAGCTTGTCCGTAACTGAGAGACAACGTAAGTTGAAACTTCGTAAAGTTTCGCATGTGTCAACCTAAAATTAAACTTTCTTTACTGTAACAAAATACTTTTATCATTTTCATTGACTCCGACACGCATGGCCGGCATCCATTCATACTAAGACCTGACAATTTAATTAAAACTCACTCTTAAATAAATATGTAATATAGTAAATGTAGTATAGCATACGATTAGATAAATATGGTGTATATACGAGTTTTAAATCATGTCATCGTATTAGAGGTTTATAGATCTTTAAAAAAACATTTTCTACTAATTCCGACTATTACTAGGCTATCCCTCTATTTCTACAGGTCCGGAAATCAACAAGTACCGAACGATTTCAATTAACATGTGAAGTATGTGTATTCAATAACAAGTAAAATAATAATAAGTAAAACAATTATACTATTCGTTTTTGTCAACTGTTTATTGTATTTTAAAAGTATTAAGCATTTAATTAAAATAATTTATTGGACCAACACAATAAGGTATATTTTTAATAAGAAGAAAATGGTTCCCAACCATACAGCGAGGCAAAACGGTAAAGATATGTGTTACAGCCAATCTCGGAGGATATTTCATATCTCGGACATATGAGGATTGGGTATATTAATATTTATTAATATTTGGCATGTCACTCGTTTTTTACAAATTATTGTGGTGTTTTTTGGTGGTGATATACGAGTGCAGAATATATATGATGTAAGACCAGACCGGGACCTGTTGCGAAAAATCCAACGCCAGGGTTTTCCGGCTGGAATCGAACCTGCGACGCTGAAATCGCAGGGTCGCAGGCTCGTTATAAAAGTTATATATAGTTATAAATGTTGATGATTATATAATTTATTAATTATTTTTCGGTTATATTATAAATATTACAACATTTATTTTTCACAACTCTTTGTTTAGCTTGTTGGATTGTATTTTTTAACGGCAAAAATTGTAGTGGTGGTCATGCGGTGATGATGTCACTCTTACTTATTTCTCTGGTAGCTTGATGTTTTTTAGGAATTCGAAACGGAATTGCAATACAACATGGGTGCGTTCTTTGTTGTCTGCAGTATCGTTGCCCCAACCATACCCGACCCCCCTGTACGGCTTAATATTGATAAGATGGTGGACCGATCGATGGTAAAAAAGGAAACAAATAACTTACCATCTCTCGACGAAGATCATGACATAACTTCTTAAGGTTGGGCATGTCGCAGCGAGAAGAATCCAAGTGCTACGAAAAAAGTTTGAGTGCTGCGTAGGCAGTATAAAATACAAAATCAAACAGCGAAAGCCCTTCATCAGAGCAAACAGTTTGCTCGGATGAAGGGCCTTCGCTCGAAACGTCAGCAAAACCTATTCACACATTTGGAAGTTCACCACCTTTTCGCTGTTTGATTTTGTATATTTTATCTAGATGATCTGACCGTGAGCAAAAGGCCTGGAACTAGCAAGAAAATAGAAATCCATTTCGCCGTTTTTAATCACTTATATCTTTACTTTTCGTTGATGAAACTCGCTGAAACCTAGTAATTATGTTTAATAAACAAAATTATAAGTCTATCATAAATTTGGGAACGAAGTAAAGTATATTTCGAGGGAAAATTAGCTGTTTTGATCGCAAAATGGATTTCTATTTGACAACTAGTACCAGTCCTTTTCCGTGTTTTCGGATCATCTGGATACTGCCTACGCAGCACTCAAACTTTTTTCTTAACACTGATAGGTGCATTGCTATATATAAGGGATATCAACTAACGGTTTTACTTTCGGCAATGATATTAAACGAAGGAAGTGAGTATATTTAAACATCTAAAGCATTTACAAAAAATAACCAACTAAAACATGACAAAGACAATTGAGACAAAAAGAGCAGTGCACCCCCCGTCTTATTCGTTTAAGTTATAAATAATCAGGGGGTGGAGTGGCTCATGTGATTGCAAGACAATAACGACCCCCCTGATATGTAGAATTTACATGAATGAGGCGGGGGATACTTTCCATGTTGATGTCTTGGGAGAGGTTTAGAAAGAAAAATGTTCTTAGTTAGTGCCTCGTGGACTGTCTTCACCAGCCATATACATTCGCGAGTGCAGAAATGTATCGATAATGAAAAGTAACATTGCAATAAAACCACAGACCTTAAAAAAGATAAAAATATATAAAGGTAAAAATATATAAAGGTAATCGTAAATCCTCAGTGGGTGAGATATTTTGAAGATATATATAGTCATAACGTTTTACAGTATTTTATAAATAATCGTAATATTTATATAGTCATATTTCTTTTCGAAATATTTCTTATATAAATGTGAATATGAATTACGTTAGAGAAATATTTCGCATATCACTTAAGATGACCCAGAACAAATATGTTGGCTTGGAACTCTTACTGATTAAAAAACTGTTGTTGAGTTTACAGCATTTGATATAATCAGGAGTTCTTCCAAGTATTCTCCGTTTCTCTTCCCTCGTGAGGTTCACAAACTAAGTGACGTGACACCTTGTTAATTTGAATAGGTAAAAAAAGAAGACATGTTTTCTGGAAAAAGGGTGAAAGCTAGAATTTACTTACTGTCGGTTGTTACTTCTTAAAGAACTTATCCCAGAAGAAAACACTGACCTAAGGACATGCACCCAGACTTATAGACAATTGTATGTGGCAGTACATTACCCAGAGAATATCCCATGGAAGAAGGCACTCACTTACCGTTCCTCCTACAAGTTGTTTGCACCGCGCGTCAGCTTTTAAGACATCCAAACCTTTGCAAATAGAGTGTTTGTCGTAGAAACGCACAGCATCTGCCAGTAAGGCAGAGGAAATAAGCAAAAGAAGGGACAACAAAGCAGATATAGTGGCTACCTAAAAATAATACATCAAAATGTTACTTAGTAAAAATACAGTTCAGTATTCAGTTTCGCATTCCTTGATTGGCCAAAATAAGAAACCTGTCACGTGACACACGCTAAGTCATATTGCTGCGGGATACGATTGCGTGAAGTTTCCCCAGGTTAACCACGCAAAAAACATTGTTGAAATTTTGTGTCGACGACACACGAGTATATATTTTTGCGAAATGTCGGAAACATTTTTATGTATGCAACATTAGAAATTTCAAACTTTGTCGTTTTGTGTCACAAGAAAAACGACTTAGAATTACTGAAGTGTTGCATAATAAGATAACAAATGCAATAAATCACGTGACGTAGCTTTAGGTATACCTTATACAGAAGGTAAATCACGTGATGCAGCGGCACTCTGATATATTACTGGGTTCCCATATAGTAGGATTCACACGACATAGCATTAAATTCAGGTTGTATTGTACCCGGCATAGCCGTGATCTAGGGTTCACGTGATCTAGCACTGAGTTCACGTGATCTAGCACTGGGTTCACGTGATCCAGCACTCAGTTCACGTGATCTAGCACTGGGTTCACGTGATCCAGCACTCGGTTCACGTGATCTAGCACTAGGTTCACATGACGTATTGTATATTGTTCACGTTATGTTGTATAAAGCTCACGTGAGATGGCAGTGATTTCACGTACGTTCTTTAGGACTAGATGCACGTGCTTTAAAGACACACGTGACATAAAGTAGTTGCACGTCACGTATCTTTAAACGTTAAAGAGCCTGGGACTAGTTATCAAATAGAATTCCATTTCTGGCTCAAATTGTCTTAATATCTCATTAACTGTATGAAATGTCTTCATTTATGAAATGAGAATTTCCTCAGTTATTTGTTTCCCTATACAAGACTCGTATACTAAGTTTCAAACAATTTCACAAAAAATCACGGTGTAACAAGTGATAAAAAGTACGAAATTTGATTTCTGTTTTGTTGCTAGTCCCAGTCCCTCTGCCTCAGATTATCTGGAAGGAAAAATAAACATAATGAAAGAGTGGATAAGGAAAGAGAATGCACACTTACACATAACGACCAGTTGATGGAGGAGAATTTGTCACGAAGGCCACTAGTGAATATTATGACTAGGCCCAAGACCAGAATCCAACTAAAAGCGACAACAAACATAAAAAATTCCAAATTTCCTTTCTTTTTATAATCACCGCTGTTTTTATCCATAAAGTACCCCACAGTTCCAATGGCAACCAAAAGTATCACCTAAAATAACAATAACTATTTTAATGTTTTGATATTTTGTTCCTTGTGACATCGTCTTGGACTACACCTCAAAATGACGTGGGAGCTTCCCGTTGGACCATAATATGATTGGAGCTGAATCAACATATCAGGTGAAATAAAGTAAAATTCTATATTTGTATAGGTAATACTGCATGGATTCGAGTGCAATGTGGAAAAAACATGCACTCGTGAGTTTTTCAAAGTCTATCAAAATTGCACGAGTCCGAAGTCTTTGAAAAACTCACGAGTGCATGTTTTTCCAAATTGCACGAGAATCCATGCTATTACTTATTAATAATAGGCATAAAAAAATTAAGAGACACGTGCCACATAATTATATGATAAATAATTTATTTAATTAACAAAATTCATGCGCAATCTCATGTTGTTTTCAAATCGTGTCAGAATAGAACTGTTTTAACGTTTTTACCATAACATACTTCATTTGCATAAAGACTTCCTTGTTTTGATTTTCAGAATTTCCTTTTTTGGCACTGGGATTTCCTATAAATTACACTGCTCTAAACCAATCAGAATTGAGCATTTTTTAATGTAGTCTTATTAGGAACATGATACATGTTAAAGTCGTTTGTAATAATGAAATTACACATATTTTCATAACAAAAGACTGACTTAACATTTCTTTACAATGCTTTTAGTTGAGTCACGATAATTGGTTGTTTTCAGATATATAAGTAACATAATATAAATAATATAATATAATATAAATATATAACATATTTCTATTACTTACAAATTCAAGAAGTTTTAGAAAACTGGGTAAGGATTTCAAGTAAGCGAGACCTTTTGGTGCCATGTTACTAAATAGAAAAAGCAATTCAAGTTAAGTCAGCAAGTCTAAAACGTAGAGCTAAGCAACGTTGTAAATGTTACTCAAAAAGATACTTGAACAAAGTGTCATTAAAATTATTAAAACTCTCTCATTGTAACGTGTTAAAAGTTTATTATTTACAACAATGAGTTTATTTAAATTACAGTATACTGTTTTAGTTGGCACTGAGATGTCTTAACTGTAACTTAAAAACAACAATGATTTGAATCGCGTCTCTTTAGGCGTCTGTTGTAGTAGTGATTTATGTTATTTGTATATAGATTAGTAACTCGTTTATAGTTTGCCAAGCGAAGAGATTAACTAATTGATATATTGCAGTCACAAACGTCGTTTGTAGCTTTATCACATTGGCCAGTTTAACGTATACATGATATATTTAGCAAATAGATTGTATTTCGGGATTGCTTTACAACTGTAAATAATAAATTGAAGTCTGTGATTTGTGGTTTGTGTTTAACATGAAATTTAATCAATAAAACACGTTTGAAAAGTAATAATAATGTATTCTAGCTCGTCCTAGACTTTTCCGTTTTTTGAAATCACTTGGATTAGTTTAATCTTTGTACATGACTTCTTACTCCACTACTATAATCAAACTAATGCCTTGTAGTGGATTTTGGATTAATGGAGAGTCGTACTGGCTATGGCATGCTTCCTGATTTGCGCATGTCAACAATGAATAACGGTTTCGCTGCAAAACGTATTTTGTCATCGTTTGTCTCACTACCGAAGATGAATTTTTTACCTAGGCTAGTTTGTCCGGTTAATATATCCATGCTGGAAAGAACACTTTGACTGCTGAAGATATCTTTGATTAACATTACTTCACTGTCTGTGAGGGAAATTGCTCGCAGTGAAAGAGTTAAAAACTACTAACCACGTGACTGGTTTGTTTCACCCAAAGGTAAACCGTCTACATTCGTATCTTCATAAGATGATCGCTTACAATTGCTATATAGTAATAAAACCAATGGCAATGCGTTCTCCGTTAGGTAGAAGTATCATTAAAATTGTAGGAAAAACTATACATATCAATCTATATACTTTTACTGAACACATGCATAGACCAGTAGCTTTGAAAGAAAATATATAGTTGTTCAACAACTTATGGACATCAACTTTGTTATCATACGTTATATCTGTACTGTGAACTCTGTAATTCTACTTTGGCCCCCCAAACTTTTGTTTTTTTAATGTCTATATGTTTTTAAATCTTTATTTACAACTATATTTAAATATCTATATCTGGAACCATATTGCTATATTATCCATACCTTACTTTATCTCGATGAGATGTCTGTATTTTACTGTTGAAAAACCTGTTGGCGATTACAGGACTTGCTGGAACTAATGCAGCCGCGCAAAGAACTGTTTTAATATAGCCTAGTCCAATCATTAATCAGTTAACTGAATTTTTGCATTGGTTTTCATCTGAAAAGATATCCTGTTTACAAAAGCTTAGCATTTTAACTGCATTGATTAATAGCGCATATTTCTGTCTGTCAAAGAAACAAAACGAATTATCTTAAAGGAAACCATGAATAAACATTTTTTTACTTATTGCGAAATGTCATATTTCAGTTAAGCTGGGTTTAAAATGTGCATTTGAATTTCAAAAAGTGCACAACTTAATTTGAAGTCCGACATAGTTTGGTATCAATAAGCAATTGCTGAATACCTCTGTTGCTCAGATTAACACATTGTGATGAAGCTGGTTCGTGTTACCGTGATGTCAAAGTGAACAATCATTTAACACGCGAGACCTTGTTATGATAACATTACACGCGTGTTGGACTATAGCTCGTGTCCTCCCAATATATTTTGAAAGTAACGGGAGCGTTTCGGTGTTAGTGAGGCGGAAAACCAATTGATACACGAAATCATTTTATATAAACACAATTATAAGTGTTGTTTTGCTGTTTTTCCAGTGATTATATGTCAAAATTACGACTTTTGTCGACTTTTGAAACTTCAATCCGTATCAATAAACACCTCTCATTATTTTACGCTAAAATTAGGTCAATGAGAAAAAAAACTTTTTTCTACATCTCATTACATTTATTACTTTTTATTAAAGAGCGAAACATTTTCTAACATTATGTTACCTACATATTATTTCAGTTCCACTTAAAGCTGATTTCCATTTAGTGCAAGATGTCGTGCGATCAATTTCTTTTGAAGCGGATTTCCATTCAGTGCAAAATGTCACGCGATCGACTTCTTGCGATCACTTTCTTTTGAATTACAAGCTGTCAAGTAGAACACATTTCATTAGATGTGGTTGAGAAGACACATTTCAAAAGAAAGTGATCGCAAAAAGTCGATCGCGCGACATTTTGCACTGAATGGAAGTCCGCGTTAAAGTGGAACGCATTTCATAGCCAGAAATTCTAGACGCGCTATATTGCGCAAGCGCACGAACAGCAAAATATGGCGACTGACAACAGTAAAAATTGTATATGGTTGAGAAGACGCATTTCAACTTGTTCACTTTTACATTGAAATCCGCCTTTACTCTCACACTCACAGAGTACCGAAGCCAGTCTGAGATCTGCTATGCAAATTTCAAACTATTATCATTATTCATTTCTTTAAAAATTCATTGTTATTATAGGGTTCTTGAGCACGGAAACATTTGCATAGCAGGACTAATTTGTCGGGCTGGCTACGCTATGCCACACTCACATACATTAGTTCACATTCATATAGAATCGGTTTGTGGTTGAACGACTTTCTATACGTATTTCATTAAAATAATTCTTTATATCTTTACACATCGTTCGTTGGTTGTATCGCCTCAATTTCAGTAGTTTCTTCGCCACTGTCATGTCCGTTAACCACGCTAAGCCAAAAATGAAGGAGTGAATCTAACCCGTATAAGATGAACGCCACAAAGGTGAAAACCTAAAAAACCCGGTGGGAACAAAATCAACTGTAAATTAGTAAAACAGGGAAATTACTTTCAAAAAACAATTTTTACGAATAATTACTGGAAAAGGAGAGCCTTTTCCAGTAATTATTCGTTTTCTAGAAGTATCGTAAATTCTCGAAAACTTACCGTGGAAACAACAAGATAATCACAGTCAATACCTTGACCAGTGGCTATCCAAGAATCGCATAGGTGTGATGTTCTGTAACTGTGAACGTTACTAGCCAAAACAGCGCCAGCAACAAGAAGCAATGTAGTGAAGATCATAAAAGTAATACCAATCTATAATTGAAGAAGAAAAGTTATAAGTGTGTATA
>JAOBAZ010064780.1:0-10162 GCA_026546875.1 Pteroeides caledonicum | reverse complement strand
ATCAGATCAGATGTTGCCCCCGATATTTATATTTTGTTTTAATTTACATGTATTTTAATATTAGAGGCAATTGATATACCGGGCGGAAACCGTAACCGTAAAATGAATATTAAGGCACAGACTAACACTGCTAAATGAATAGCCATTCACAACAATAGATTTCAATAAATTTTCTTTGAAATATATTTACAGGTAATATGTCGTAATTGCATTGTTTGCAAGCATTCGGTTAATTTGAAGTCGAGCTACATGAAAGTATTTATAATTAATAATATCATGTAGCCCATACTTTGTCAGAAAACTTTTATAGACTTTGTAAAGTGGATCGTACCTATGAAGTACAAATTTATATACGCATTTACCTCGATGCACGAATAATAGCGCAGATGTTGCAGAGATTCTTGCTTATTTTCAAGATGCTGGCGAACGTGATTTAATCGGTGGTTGGCAAAAACCAGACGGCGAGACATCAATACATCGTTTACTTCGGGTTTGACTCAACAGGCTTTCGAATTTCTGATCTCTCTCTTAATACTCTGTGGAACTCAAACGTTTATCATACACGATAGGATGGCCGCATAGCTGTTGCGCAATTTTCAATAGATGTCGATTTAACGGCTTAAAACATTCTTACAATGCGCCGCGTCCACTACAGCTACATAATCGACAACACAAAAGGTCAATATTATAGATTTCCCAGTGCGCGGATACACTTTCTGTGGAGTTCCCTTCGAAGACATTTCGGCAAATGACACTAGCTTTACAACGAAGCGCATGTTGTCATGTTTCACGGATGTAATCTGATAAGTAATGTGATATCAATTGGTATGGATTGCATTGCTGTGGTAAAATCTTATTGCATTTTTCCACACATTATTTTGTTCGCTCCTTGCGTTGTTTTCTGTTGCGTTTGTTCTGCGTTTGAGCAAACCATTGTTATTGTATATATAATATCTAATGCAGTGACAATTCTACCTACGTACCTACCCCAATATATTATTTTTGCTATCTCCCAGATTCTGGGAGACACGTGACCAAAGGGAACCAGGGTCTTTTCCGTAGCGGGGCGAGCGTAGGTAAAGAGCCTGGGTACGAGGTTGGCTGCAGGCCTACAGATAATTCGTGATGTCGCGAAAGACGTACGTCAAAACTGCAGATAACAGTTACATACATGTAGTTATGACGTCCGTTCTGTAGACAAATAACCCGAGTGACCATCAATTAATACACGAAGAAATACGTATTGCACATTCTTCAATGCGATTCGCTACAGTGACTGAATACCAAGGGTAAAACACTAAACTGTAAGTCTGGTGTTTGTAAAACTTTTGAGTATTCTTGATAATAAAGACTTTTCAGTGTCATTAAAATTGTGTGCAAAAAATCGAGTCGGACTTAGCCTGGTTTTTTTGCCGTGATTAGTTTTGACAGAATTTCTTTGGCTTTTCTTTGCATGCGTAATAAAACTATTGAATTCGGTTTTCGCATGATATCGAGAATTATCAAGGCCTCCGTTTACGTTATCCGCCTCAGCCTTCGGTTCCGGCAGATAACACAAACTTCGGCCTTGATAATCCTCGATATCATGCTCAACCTCACCCAATAATTGTTGAAACTCGTACGTCATCCTGCGAGACTTTCTCAGTCGACGACGTCGCGTGCTGTTGGTGGGAATTTGAGAAGCATGGTACTTAAAAACAGTTTTGATATTTTCTTTTGATTTTAGGGAGGCGGAGGAGCTCCCGCGAGGCAGTCAACCAATCCATTCATGTAGATGACAATTTTGACAATGACAGAACCATATGATTTAAGCAAATGATGAAATGAGATGTAAAGTTTTTAGTTAGAACGAGAGCTGACCAAGTCTATTATCTCTAACGTTCTAATGAAGTCTAAAACATTCATAATAATGTACCATTTGTGTGGAAATCGTCGACGAAACCAACATGCACTGGTAGAAACCGTACCAATTCCACGGATATATTCCTAATTCCTAAACTCGTGAATGCACGCATAAAGTTGATACACTATGGCCTTAAAACCTAATGTTTATTGCTTCTCTCCCAAACTGTTAATTCAACTCCTATATAAAAATTACATGTCATATGTTATGTTTGTTAGGAACTGTCATAACATGAGCAAACGAATACTGGATTTCGAATGCTTTTCAAGTGCTGCACATTGCTAGAAAGTTTGTCATGAGTTTTAGAATTGCGATTGCCTTAAACCAATAGTATTATCGTTATCGTTAATGTATCTGCTCCTATGTTCTACTGGGAGGTAAACGATAAACGTAGCTTGCCAAGCCTGTTCCTGATTCCAGCTAATGATTACTTTTTGGTGTCTTGATCATCACGTGGATTACGTTTTTTGTTTCCAAAACAAAGCAATGATGTAACGTCATACTTTGGAGATTTAATTCTTGTTTAACGATTAACAATGATACGCAGATATTGTCTAGTCAAAATCACTATAGAGTGAGATCCATCTGAAGGAATCTCCTGCTAACTCTTGTGTTAAACTCTTAAATTAAAGTTATAATAGTAAAATGAATGTTTTGTACAGATCTCAGATGTTGTTGTGAATATGATTTACAGCTTCAGAGTTGGATTTCGGGGTGTAAACAAGAGACATGAGCGGAAACATAGTTACTGGAGTATATGATTTGGAAACTCGGTTAAAATTCAGTAGAACTCATTTATTTTGGGTAATGTTTATGCAAGTTTAGGGTCCATTTCGCATCATATGACTATTGTATTTTGGGGTGAATGACCAATAACAGTGTTATTGGTCATTCACTTTTGTTCAATCTTACGGGGGAATGATTGGGTCGAATCATTCGTATTGGTCGTTTGGCCAAAACAATGTGCATGTGATCCGGACGAACCCTAAACTTGCATAAACCTGGACAATAACATAGATAATGAGTTCTATTGAATTTTGATTAAGCTTCCTAACCATGTTCTCCAACAACTGTGGCGGAAAGTAACGTTACTAACATAGCCTAATAAGGACAAGAGCGTTAAGTTGGCTCGATACTCAAATGTTCAGCAAATGTTCCAACTCTCCTGCATTAATTTATTTAGTGCAGATGCTGAGCTTCATTTCAGTTCATTGCATAGCCATGGTGGAAATTTTGGTTATGAAATAACTTCTCTATTTGTAACTTAGTATAATATCCAAAGACATCGTGTTCAAAATAGCCGTCATTATATATGTAAAAGAAATGCAAATCGGTTGTGTACGTTTCTTGGAAACACGATTTTTTACTCTGGTATATTTGGAGGGTATAACACTTTCCACTTACCGCGATCACTGTCAGAATTATACAATGAACTGAAATCATTCTCATACTTTCGCTATAAAACAATTTATGTACAAAACAAATAATTTCTGCTGAATTAGAGTATTGAGCAATCTTAGCTCTGACGTTATTGCGCAATCACTGTCACCGTAGTAGGTGGGGAACTTCCAAGTTAAAGTAGTTCTTGGAAAACGCTCGACATCTTGTGTTGGCCTACCAGGAATCGCGTGTGCATTTGTATGCGAACTGCAATGTGCATTTGTATGCGAACTGAACGTGTGAATGCTTGCATTAATTGTTTCTCTCTGCAAACCATGTTTTACAATATGGCTCTCATTGATCGTGCATAGCGAGTGTTCTCGTCCGCATTCTTCGCGTAATTATGCTTTTTTGTGTCCTAAATACGACGACTAGCAAAAACGTCGCGCCTGCATTTTTAGATTCGTGCGTCCCTACAGAACACCCGAGTAAAAAGCAAAATATTTAATATATAATCGATTGAAGGTGCCCCTCAGCAACGGACTTATATCTGATGTTTGTCAAATGAGGCGAAAGGGAGTGAGGCTGTTTACAAATATATTTGTTTATATTCGTCTACGTTTTCGTCGTCTACGACATCATTTTCGTCAAGCTTGGACGACGAAGGCTTAGACGAATATAAATAAATATATTTTTAAACAGCCGCATTTTGTTTGGCGTCACTTGACAAACCTCAGATTTTTAATATATAAATAAAAGCTTTTGCATCAATGAAAAAAAGTTATAAAAACTAACAAACATTAGACAAATAAAGCAAACCATTAAAAATGTTTGTTTAGACCGTCCTAGCTGTTTTGCTATTTTTCTTTGATGCTAAAGACTTGCTTTTAGACATAAGTTTTGCTTTTTCTTGTTTGTAACTATTTCCTCGTCATGTTTTTGGCCCACTTTTGCTTGATTTATGGCTTTAACCTTAAACGCCTGATTTTCCTTCCCCCTTTCTTGTCTCTGTTGCTTTTGTTTTTGCTTTTGTCGTACCGTTTATGCAGTATACCGACTGGGATCATATACGACCCCATCCGCCGTCCGGTTAGCCGTTATTTTTCCATTCGTATTTTTTTCGTGTGGGCGAGGGCGTGGTGGGCTGATAAAAATAGCAAATGACTTAATACGGCCTCCCAGTTCTCTAGTTTCCTTAGTGGCAAAATCTCGACACGCCTTATAAACTAGGTGAAAGCAATGTTTGATTTTCGGACCCCGGTTTGCTCTGGGAAGGGCCTTTGCCCGAAACAGCAAAACACTCATTTTTTAGTTTACCGCCTTTGTGCTACTTAGATGGGTAGGTTGGTAGGTCGGTATTGGTGCGTGTGTGTTTACGTTAACCTATCAACTCAAGAATCATTCTTTGACAAGTTAAAATTCTTGCCTTGAGTACAAGACGTAGGACGCTTTGCCCAGTTAGTACATAGATACATGGTTCTCGAGTACATGGTCTGGTAGCTCGATGAAAGTTCGAAAGAAGTCGTTTTGTTGATCCGGCCAAGGTTATGGAAAGTTGTGTTCCTTCGTGATCACGTGTTTATTGATTTTTGGGATGATTAGGATAGCCACAGGGATAGCTCAATACTCAAATTCAGCAAAAATGCCATCTTTCTTGCATATATAGTGCAGGTGTGAGCTTCATTTTAGTTTACTGCATAGCCACCGTGGTTAATTTAGTTATTAAATAACTTTTCTATTTTTAGTATTATAGTATATCTAAAGAAATCGCGTTCAAAGTAACCCTCATTATATATGTAAACGAAACGTAAATCAGTTTGTTTCTCACTGTGGTCTCCTTTGAGGGTATAACACTTCCCAATTACCAAGGTCACCATCAGAACTATGCAATGAACTAGAATGATTCTTATACTTTCACAATAAAATAACTTATGCAGAAAACAAATAATTTCAACTGAATTAGACTATTGAGCCACCTTAAGTGAGCAATTTTCGAATCGTTTCTGTTCATGAGGTTGTTTGCCTCAGCATTCAATAGGCACGTGATGATGAAGGTGCACCACTGAGGTGCACAAACTTGCATACAGTTACGCAGTAACAGATAATGAGTTATATTAATTCTTTAACGAGCTTCCAGACAGTGAACTCGAATGACTACGGTTAACAAAAAAAGAGCAGAATGCAGTTTTGTTAACCCATGAACTATTAACAGGACAAAATAACTGGATGGTGATCGGTTGATAGGAGTACAATTAGTACAGGAAATTACACGGTTCGAGAAGAATTAATGAAAAATCGCACGCGTGTTTGGCGAAATAATTCACAGTTTTCCACCCAATCGGAAGGGAGCAAAATTGATTGAAATTATACTAATGAAAAATCACACTTGTGTTTGACGAAAAAACGCGTGCGAGTTTTCATTAATTCTTCTCGAACCGTGTCATTTCCTATATTATTTGCATTACAATGCAAATAATATGAAAAATGCAAAATCATGCATTGCACTACAATGCATTATTTCAAAAGTGGGAAACCATCGAGTGTCAATCGTTGTTTATTCTTTATTGTTAACACTGGTTTGCCCAAATAACTCACCTGGGTGCCCCTTACAAATTCACATGAGGTTCGCCTGTGAAACACATGTGGATTAAGTGTGATCACCTGTGGATCGTATGTGAATTTGAAACACAACTTGTGAAACATTGTATATATTACAAAATTTCCGAACAGCTTGGTGCTCTTGTCTTTGTTTTTCCGCCAAATTCACCAGCGGCGAGCGTAATTATCAAGCCAATAATAAACAAACAATCGTGCGATGTTGCACGTACAGTTGGGGTTGGTCCCCAATACTCGTGGCGTTTAAAAAGTTGGACTTTACACAGCGATTCCTTCAATTGTGGTAAAAAATCACTAGTACGCAACCGTCGTGAAAAATTTGCCGACCAAATGTAAACATTGGAAAGGTTTTGCGGCTCAGATTTCTGACACGGTTCTCGAAATAGAAGTGGGGTTTATTCCGACGACCGTTGCGCCAGAAAACACGCGTTACGACAAATAAATTGATTTCAAAATGCTGTTGGCGACTTCACGTGACAAATATTACTACGTGAATCAAACGACGCATTGCTTGTTTATAACGGCAAATGCACAAACACGTGAAAATACGTACACTAAATACCAAGAGGTAGAGATGCATTGGAACTTTCTTGTTTTGTATGTCTTTTTGGCGACAGTTGCGCAGAAATGGTAACACGATTTCGGAAGATAAAGACGACTGCTTTCCATTTGCGTGCGACACGTTGACGACAGTTGAGACCATATAGAACCCCGCCCCAATAGTTCCATAACGTTGTACCTAATGTACTAGCGATCGCGTTGTACCTATATACTAATGCCAAATACCCTCCCCACGATAGGTATAATCGTCTGGCGTTAGACGGGGGAAAGTAAATAATAAAGTAGCGCGCAAAGGGACGAATTAGCCTAGACTTTTCTCCTAAAATAACTATTACACCGGGCCAATATTAGCTGCTAATAAAACAGTAAACCATAGGGTGTAGACTTCAGTTGCTTTGATCGGAATTATGCCTCGTAGAGAAAAAGCCTCACATTGCTGTCTATTATGTCCTCAGTAGTATAAATAAAACAGGGATTTGGGGGTTATTTTCCCGTTAAAAATTAATAAACATGAGCCTATCGGAAATTCCGGTTGCACCCGACTCTTATGTCGAGCTTAGGAAAGTCCAGAACAGGAAGCCGTGTATGACCTTCAAAACTGTAAACTATAATAATGAGCCGTGCTCAAAAAAGGTCTGTTGCGTCAATAATTGGCAGTATTAACAATATTAACTTTATTTTTGTTTTAATAATGTAACCAAAACAGCGAAACAAACATAGCCGCATGATAGTCCTCAATTTGGAGACAGTGGCTTTTGACAAATAATTAATTATAATGGCGATAGAGGCCAATATCACTTGCCACATTCCGGTTAAAATTCAATGCATATTCAAGGATATCACTTGTCTTCCTTCTCGTGCTGACCCACGTCAATGTGGACAAATCGAAATTAATTTTCGGATGTTAGATAAAGGCACTGTTACACGCTGCAATTTTTGATGCAACTTGTGCCGCAAAAAAAATTGATTGCGAGTTTCACGATGTTTTGTGGCGTACAACACCTCTTCGCGCAACCGGCAACAAATTTTTAACGTTTCAAAACTGGCAAAATAAACGTGAATTTTTGACGCAGTTTGTGTTGCGCGACACAAGTTGGATGCAATTTGACACAATGAATGCAACTTGCCGTAATTTGTTGCAGAGAGTAAAACTAGTAAATTCAACTTAAGGTCGCGAAAAAATTTTGTTGCAATTTGCACGGCGTTTTTTAGCGTGTAACACCTCTTTTTAGCAACTTGTTTTTTAAAGTTGCACGATAAGTAGGAGTTTTTGTAGAAAGTCACTACTTTCTACAACAAATTTCGAAAAGTTCCAGTCATTGCGGTACATGTAACGTCCTTTCATGCAACTTTTGTCGCGTAGCAAATTTTTTTCGCGACACAAGTTGCATCAAGAAATTGCAGCGTGTCACAGTACCTTTAAGGTACTTTTACACGCTGCAATTTTATCATGCAACTTGTGTCGCGAAGAAGAATTGTTGAAAGTTGCACGGCGTTTTTTAGCGTATAACACCTTTTCGTGCATCTTGTTTATCGCCATCTTTCTCAGCCTAACAACCGATAGGGGGTCATCCATTTAGTATTAGGGGGCCAAGGGTTTGCGTATGCCCATTGTTTTTATGACGTCATGTCTATTGTTTTTTGTGTACAAGGGGGAGGGAGAGGGTCAATTTTTCGTAAAAGTTTGCGTACGTCCTAAATGGATGACCCCTGCGAGTCTAAAACCTGATCCTTTTTCTCTGCTCACTCAATCACATACGCAGGATACAAATCGCACATAACTAATCGTATCGTGTAAATGGGCCTTTGGTTCAACTTTCTGCAACAAACTTCGATAAGTTCTATTCGTTGTGGTGCATGTAACTTGTGTCGCGCAGCAAATTTTCCCCGCAAGACAATTTGCACCAAAAATTACAGCGTGTAATAGTACCTTCATTTTGCAACTTGCAACTTGCAACTTTCAAAAGCAAGTTGCACAAAGAAATGTTTTACGCTAAAAACAACTTGCAGCAATTTTTTTTTGCGACGCAAGTTGCATGAAATATTTCAGCGCAGTTCCATATGTTTGGCTTACAATTGTAGTTCTACTTTTTTCCAACAAATTTATCAACATCCTTTCACGCAGCTTATGCAGCGCAACACATTTATGCCGGAAGACAGGTTTCACCAAAGAATTGCAGCGTATAACCAGTACCTTAAACTTCCGTGTAATTGCTACGATCGCTATACGATTGTCGAAAAACGCGACCAGCGACCGCAGCAATTATATGGAAACTACTTTGCTTTTTTTCTGTTACGCGATTGCGGCGATCCCAGCGATCGTAATGATCATAGCGATCTTGATTGGTGAAACAGAAAATGTTCTGAGCAATCGACATTGCTATCATTGTTACGATCGCTAGAGTCGCCGCCGGTCCAGAACAGAGTGATTTACATAAAATCATCGTGGCGACCTTAAGCCTTTAACCTTAACCTTAAGCGGTTTCCATATGATTGCTACGATCGCCCAAAATTGTGTTCTACCAGCTACAGCGATCCTACTGTTGTTGAGGAAGATAGTACGATTGCTGTGATTGCCTGGACACTATTTTGGGCGATCGCAGCGATCATATGGAATCCAGGCATTAGTAATCGTAACGACTGTAGCGAACTCGATCGCTGAGATAGAACATTTTCTGTCTCGGCCTTTGTGATCGCTATATTGATCGCTATGATCCTTACGATCGCTACGGGCCGCCGCAAACGAGAGCAAAGTGATACCCATATAATCGCTGGTATCACTGGTCGCATTTTTCGACGATTGAGGCGATCGGCATTTGCATGCAGCGATCGTAGCAATTATATGGAAAGCAGGCTTTAGTGTGATTGGATCAAGCCATTCAACTGACTCGGAAGCCATTGCGTATTTCTTTAACGAAGCATATTTCTTTAATGTAGCGCAGGCTTTTGTTATTGTAAGGTACTGTTACACGCTGCAATTTTCTGGTGCAACTAGTCTTTCGGAAAAAAATTGTCGCACGACACAAGTTGCATTAAAGGATGTTACACGTACCACAATGAATGGAACTTTTCGAAATTTGTTGAAGAAAGTAGAACTAAATCCAACTAAGTTGTGCAACTTGCAGCCTTAAAAAAATGTTGCAAGTTGCAACAAACGTTTTTCGCGACACAAGTTGCGTCAAAAATTGCAGCGTGTAACAGTACCTTAAGGAAAGTGCAAAGTCGAAACAATTTGCACTTGCTGAGACGTTATGGCCACATTGAGTGATGACTGTATATAGCATATCCAATTTGCAATAAAATAACTGAGTTTAAGCTAACACAAATTTAAAATTGCAGTTCCATGCATTTATAAAACTTGCACAACACTGTCTTTTACAACAAGTATAGGAGGTGATTGCAACACGGTGTAAACCCGCTACCGAACTGCACAGAAATGTCACCGAAATTACTTGCATGCAGCCACACGTATATAGGTAGGGACATTAATGCTACTATACTACCTCGAAACCTCTGAAGTTTTTGTCCCCGCCCAGATCGTGTTACGCGTGTGACCACTATGTACGCTAAACTCGTTGGTCGTATCCATTAAACTGCATATTTTTACATGAAAATACAAGGACACGTACCACAAAGTGGCCCTTTTGTACAGGTCTTTATTCTCTTCTATAGTATAACGAGTCTAAATCAGAGCACCTAATT
>JAOBAZ010064669.1:0-12140 GCA_026546875.1 Pteroeides caledonicum | reverse complement strand
TAATACATAGACAAACAGACATTACTTGATAGACATTAATACATAGACAGACAGACATTACTAGATAGACATTAATAAATAGAAAGACAAACAGACATTAGTAGAATGTCACACACACTTGACTCCCATGCATAATCTATCATTGATGTTTTTAATTTTTTTTTTCATAGGCATGTTTATGGTAAATCTTAAATTTTTATCAGCAAAAGGAACAGTCCTAAAAAGTTCTTCTCGCTCTGTAAGTATGTGCATATGTATATATACATACATATAATGTATGTGTATACACACTGTGTTTATATTCAATGTATAGGCCACATTTATAAAATGAGTGTCATTAGTTCTAAGTTTTTTGTGTTATACATTTCTGTTGCATATATTATTTTGTTCTTTCTTATAGTGTATGTTGCATTATGAGTCAAGTTTAGTAAAACTGTTCAGAACAATATTTTATTCTCTTCCATTAACTCTTGGATTTACTGAGGAGAAGCAGAAAGTGGAAATAAATTTTTTTGAAGATTATATCGATGATTCGGTAAATATTTTTTTTGATTTCTGTTATCACTACGATCAGTTGATCATTTCATTGGTATACAGTATGTAGGGAGACAGAGTATTGATGTGCTATTATTTTAGGATACTGACACCTGTATCCAGGTGCTATTGGTGCTGTGTGTCATACAACATTCAGGATCCTGGCCACAGAATAAAGATATATTTAGAAGGGGCACTTAATGGTACAACATGTCCCATTATTTTTATGCAAAAATAAGGAGTTTACTGGCTAGGTTCAGCCAATTCTGCATGCTGATTGGTACTGGCTGAGCCAGAAATGTATGTAATGCAATCTGTGCAGGGACAAAAACTTCAAAAGTTGAATGCAAGTGAGCCTTCTGGTTAATTCTCTATTCTGTGATCCTGCAGGCAGAACTTGCTGAAATCCTAGTCAGCTGAGAGTGACAGGATTGCTAAAGTGCAGTCAGAGGGGGGTAGCCCCCCTCTGAATTCAAGCAAACGTTCCTTCAGGGGAACAGTACAGTGTACCCAAGGCAAACATGTTTAAAAGGGACATAATAATAAATGTACAGTACATGGAGATAATGTACCAGTCATCTGTGATCATAGCTGCCGGACAAGCCCTTGGGATTTGATCAGAGTTTAACCCAGCACATGTGGGAATTTGACATGAAGAGCCTGCCCTGTCAGGTGTTTGACTTGATCCACAGTTTCACAAAATTGATCAGTGGTTGACAGTTGTACACAACAAAATTGCACAACATTTGATACAACTCTCATGTGAAAAAAAATATATATATATTCATGGAATAAGGTGGGTTTCTTTAAATCTAAAACAAGAGCAGAAACGTAATATAAATAGCAATTTTTGCCCATATAATGCACCCAGAAGAATAATTGGTGGTGTGTTGTGCCTGCACATTAGGGAATTTGACAATTACCCCCTGCAAACTTTCAGGAATTTGACAAGTCAAATTCCTGGGAGTTTGCCAGGGGTAATTGTGGTTGGAATTGACTGGGGCATAAAGATTCAAATTTGCCCTGGGCAAGGTGTTCAAATGGCAGCACGTGCATGTAGCAGCTTGCACCATAGTTATGTTACTGGTTCTCTGCTTTTTAGTATAACCCAGCAGTGCAAGCTAAAGTTGTGATCATGGCAAGACAAGTAGAAATTTACTCATCAACTCTCCGAGTACAGGCTTCATTTACAGGCCTCAGGTATCACCCACTCATAATTTTTTTATTTTCACCTCAACATCACTAACATATCTTGTTTGTATGTTTTTCCCAATAGATATTTTATCTTCAACTGGCCATTTTTATTTTCCTGCATTGCTGTCTTTGGAAACTTCATCACATTAACGTCAATATACTCTGCCTGTGTTAATCACTTGTATTCCAGTTCACCGGTAACTAGCATTGTTCAACAACAAACATCTCAGCTAGTACGAAATAACTCATCACAACAGAATGGGGTAATTGGTAACTGCTCAAACACAAGAGCAACAACTTTAAGAAATGCTAGTCCACAAATAGTGCATGTTTCACCTAGTACATCTTCATTAAGAAATGAGAACTCAGCATCCACTTGTTCATCGATATCTTCACAAGAACAACAGAACCAAAGCCCACAGACATTAACACCAACGGCAAATTGTGCATCAAGCAAGGTGAGGAACCGGCAAATACCTGTAAGCCGAGTAAAAATACCAAGAAAACGTGTGAAAATAAAGAATCATAAAATAGTAAAAATTGGAATTGCAAACCAACAAGAAAGTAGACATGTCAATGAACAGTCAAGTAACAACTGTCCAAGTACCTCCACTACATCACCCTGCATTAGTGAAATAGGTGGGGCTACTGGGAGTGGTAATAAAATAAGAAACAGTAAAAATATGGCTGATTTGACTTTAGATGGGGGAGTAAATGAAAGCAAAAATTCTACAATAGGAATTAAGAGCAAAAAAAATAAGAAAGCATTGTTTGGTAAGCATAAGCAAGGTTCTACCCAAAATGCAAAATATGAAGCAAGCCTTTCTTCTGAGATGTCTGATAGTGAACCCGAAACAGTTCATTTGAACAACAGTGGTGGCATTTCAAGAAAATCAGAAGCATTGAAAATTCCAAGATTAAGAAGACTTGGGGAATATTTGGGAGAAACTATACCAATGCTTACGAAGCGTGTTAGACATTGTATATCTGATCTTGAATTGTCAACAATAGAAGAAAATCGTTTTCACCTCCCAAGGAATACCACTAGAAGGTCAGCAAGTACAAGTGATCTTACACTCAAAGCTGCTGGATAGTCGTATGATTATAAGAAAAAGTAATTTCACTCGTTTCTGATTCAATGTACTGTATATATTTTTTTAGCTTATAAAGTTTTGTACAAAAAGTCACAAATTAGATTTGTGAAGTTTTTTAATTTATTCAAAAAATGGTTAACTTATAAAGTATTTATTGCAAAAATATGGCTTGCTCATATTGTCGAGTTTATTTTTTGTGCAAAATGAATGAAAAATGTGGTTCACCTGTTGCCTAAACTGGACATTTAGGCAGGGCAGGATTAAGGGGTGGGCCCAAGGGGCCCACAGGCCACCCACCAGATGGACCTAAAAAGGTTTTATCAAATTGCGCCCTCTGCAAAATTCATTAACTGGTCACATGTGATCAATTAATGAATCGGAGATGTGATCAATTAATGAATTGCGTGCGATATACCAGTCTCAAGTCAAATATTCAGTATACAAGTCGAACGGAAACGCATTTAATTGGCACTCAGTTCCCTACTATTTAATTTTTACATTCCGTTTGTGATTAATTGCAGTGCTTACACACATTACAAAATTTGACTAGGATTTTTCTTTTTGTTGTAAAATATTACTTGCTGCAAATTTAGCCTGTTTATAACTACCTCCTCCGCAGGCCTTTCGGTCCGGGCGGGAGAAATTTGCGGGCGTGAAAATTGACATGCCGCGGAAAAAAGTTTCCCGCCCGCAACTAACGCCGGCCTTAAAATTCCCGCCGGTTTTAAAACGCCTGCGTAGGAGGTAGGGTTTATACATTGGGCCAGTAATGCAACTGGGGCAAACTGTTTTCGGTGGCATTACGGGGGGTAGCAAATTTTGTGGAGAATACAAACAGGGGTACCCACCACAAGATGGGCCCCAGGCCTCCCGAAGGCTTAATTCAAAATCTAAAATTTCAATTTCATGTTTTGACATGCACAAATATGATAATTATCATAAATTATGACAAAGTGGGAACAAATTAATCCCTCATTTTGTGTAATTGTCAAAAATACAATTGCAATGGCATTTTAGCCCATTGTATTTTTGACAAGTCATGAGGTCATTTATTGATATAGCTATGCAAAGTTGTCAAAATTCACAAGTCAAAGTCGAAATATATTAATATACAAAGTCGATGTGAAAATAATTTCAACTCTCCTGGCTCCCTGGTGTTGTCCTTGTAGATTTGTCAAATCGGGGGCGGCTGGTTATCAGTGGGTCAGACCGTGCGCCTCGTAGTGCCTCAAGGCGGATTTCCATTCAGTGCAAAATGTCGCGCGATCGACTTTTTGCGATTTCTTTCTTTTGAAATTGATCGCTTTCTTTTCTTTAGCAATTCAAAAGAAAGTGATCGCAAAAACGATCGCGCAACTTTTTGCACTGAACCGAAATACGTCTTCAGAGTATAAAGTTATTCAAAATTCCCGCGACCCGCGCGTTTTTGCATGTCTACAAAATGGTGGAAAACGAGAGCTTGTTTTCACTTGAAGTTGTTGTAGAGTCGCTTGAAAATGTTACCGTATCTTGCCTCATACCAGCAATCGCTTTTCGTTTACTTGATTTTCCAACACTTGTTATACGAAGACAGGAAAAATGCTCAGACGACATTTCTTCTAAGTCATTGGTGGACATTCACGGAACGTACTTGATTCAATCTGGCAAGTCTTGCTTATTTAAAATGAACAAAGACGTTCTGCTCTCAAACCTTCAGAGAACTCCTCTTTACGTTATGTTAATTGATGTGTCGATGAGTAAAGCGAAACTTCTGGCTAGTACGACGCTCTGTTTAACTTTGTGTTTTGAGCAAGTGTTGAAAGACATCGAGATAAACGGTTTGGATGTCCCAGCAGTTCACGGCAGTAGAGGTTTATTTGAGCTGTACAATCTCATGGGTACGTCAGTCGCAATAGTAAAACTCAGCTACAGAATATTTAGTTTAGGCGGAACAATAAATGGACATGTTAAAACCTGTGAACCAATAACTATTAAACCAGGTCACTCCGCTCAGAGTGGACAACCTCAAGAGATAAAAACAAAAAAATTAACTGGCATTCCAAGATTTACTGAACAGGAAGACAATGATTTAGTTCACGTTCCTGTATTTGAAAAGACAACGGAAACACCTTTGTTGATTAAACAACTCAATGTGGAAACACAAACAGACATACTTTGCAACGAAGAACCACATTCATCTGAAATAAACAAACAACAGAAAGCTAAACGAGAAAATATAAACGTCACAAGACCACCACCTCTGTATTATAACAGCAAATCTACAACATTTATTCCTCAACCAACAACTTCAAACCAAAAGTTTGTTGAAAATTATCCCAGATTCCTAAGCAAGAATATATTAAACAAAGGAAGTACCTGTATCACAAAAAGTCACCATACAGTTTCAGTCCAAACTGCTGAATATATTGAACCAAAAAGTGTAGATGAACCATCAAAGCAGGACAGTGAAACAAGATGTGTAGTTGAACTGCCTCTAATAAATGCATTACTACAAGAATTATCATTAGCAAAGCAAACTATGATGGGCAATGTTGACAGGACAAAACAACCAAGTGCAATGCACATACAGGTACCAGAAAATGCCAAAAAATCTTTAGGCACTTTAGGTGTCAAGATTCATACTCAGCCTTCCTTCTCTAAAACATCTGTCCAGGAAGTTAAGAGAGTGTCACCTTCAAACAAAAGAAACCTTTGCAAATCTAAACTACCAAAACCACATTCAAAAGGTGTTTTGATCCAAAGACAACCTTTACAATTCAAGAAGAGTGTCATGAAACACCACACAACCAAAACTCAGAAATTACGCGAAGCTTTAAATAGGAAAAAAAGAAATGAAAATGCCTCAGCACCTTGTGACATTGATTTTCAAGAAAGGAAAGCAAGAAGGAACATAATAAAAGGGACAGTTGATTCCCATAATCCAAAAGAAACACAAGAATTTGCATGTCAGGTTGAATTACAGCATAGCAATGAGCAGTTAAATAGAGAACAATTCGGAAGTGGAGATGCTGGGAATAATAATGAAGAAAACCAAAAGAAATTATGTAAAGAAATTGGTGTTCAAGTTGTGTGTCAGGATAATATGCCTAGTGTTCGTGTTGCTGTACAACAATCTGACTTATTGCAGTTTAGCAAAGAGGATTTACCACTTTCTGGTGACAATGCCCCTAGGACTCATAGTAAGTTTTTTATTTTTGTAACCCATGCACTGCGGAACGGTCTTAAATGGCCACCTAACAGATTTTACTCTGTCTAATGCCAGGCAATTTTACTTGTCAGTGGAAAACCTCCCACCTTCAATAGGTTAAGAACTCTTCATTATTTGTGGAGTTGTTGGTATTTAAAGCATGGTGAAATATGGGTGTATTTTAGTAGGCAAATATGTGCTATTTTATCCTTGAAATGAGTAACTGGAATTTTTCAATTCATTGGATCATACACAGTGATTGCTTCCTAAAGAAAACCTTGGATCAACTTTTACGTAAAAGGGAAATAGCATTGCTGGTAAAACTACTGTAGTTGTTTCTGTTTGCACTGGCATGTATTTCTGTGTCAATGTACATAGTAGACTGGTAGATGCTATATACATGTAGGCATTGTGAAATACAAAACCAAGAAATGGTGATGAACTACCAAATGAGATGTTTTACTGGCATTTTGGGCACAGAGTAACTGTTGCTTTTATCATAGTCTAAGGGCCATGTGGTATTTAGAGTAGTAGACTGAATATACTGAGACATTCTGAAACTGCTACCCTATGCTTCACCCATTAGCTAAGCATGTGGATGCCCACAAGGAATTTTGTGTTCCTTGACCTATACTGTTTCCCTACCACCCATACATTGAAATAAGAGGTATATAATGATTTTCTGGCCAAGGGTGGCTTGGGTGTGTGCCATGAAAAATGTTTTGGGCCCTCTGGTATGTTGGTACCCCTTACTGGCCCTCTGGGATGTTGGTGGGCCCTCTGGGATGTTGGTACCCCTTTAACTAACATACCAAAATTGCTTCATCTTCCCCCAATTTCTTGTAGGCAGGTGTAACTATATACTAATAACCCCCCTTGTAGATTAAATTTTGTGAGGATTTAAAATTTACGGTTTGGCAAGAGACTTGTCCACCTTTAGTTTACTTTAAATTAGTTTACACATTCTAGTCCTCTAACCCTGTTCACATAACTGGCTATAGCTTGGTCTACTTCTTTAAACTAGGGTAAAAGGAAATGCCATTCACTTTGATAAAGATCTTTCACTCATAATGCCTGCCAAAGTTCACACATATTTTGCAGGGTACTGCTATTTTGCTACTTAAGCATATTTTCATTCTTTTTTAAGGTATGGGTAGTGATTCAAAAGTTGTTCATGGCTTCCCAACTGATCTTTCCCCTATAGACACTAACATGTTAAATATAAGAGTCCCTGATTATTGCAAAGAGCAAGTTACTCCTAGTGATGAAGCTGAATGGTCAAGTCACTCAAGAAAATCAACATCAAGTTCAGTTTTTTTGGCAGCTACTAAACCAGTATTTTCAAAATATTCACCAACACCACCACCAATGACAAAGAACTCAAGATACACCAATCATGGTTCTACTGTTGGTGTGTCACTCAGGGAAAGTGATGTTGTAGACAAACCTGTCATTCATTTGTTAAGATCAACAAGTGCTGAAGATGATTTGGGTGATATGAATGGTTGTAAAGAAGCCCAAATAATTGAGGATGTTTTGTTACAGGAAAGTGATCTTGTAGATGAACCAGCTTTCCATTTGTCAAAATCAAACAGTGTTGATGGGAATGGTTCTAAAGAAGCCCAGTTAACTGATGTGTCCCAGAATGAAAGTTATTATGTGGACAAACCTATTTATTTGTCAAGGTCGGCAAGTGTGGAGCATGACTACTCAGATAAGTTTGACTCATTTGAAAGTGAACACACAATAGATAGTGATTCAAATAAAAAGATTTAAAACCTTGTAATTTTCATATTTTAACACTTAGAAATTGATGTTACAGGTTTTTTAAACTACATTTTCCCCTCTTACAAGTCAATGATGAATTTACATACAGAAAGTTACAACTCTGTTAAAGTAATATTTTTCAAGTACAGTACCATATTGCCAAAGAGTCACTATGCTAGAATGGGGGGCAAGGGAAAAAATATATATATATACTGTAGTAGTACCTTTTCATGTTATTTGTTTCATGAGCTCAGCTACATATGAATCTGAGGTTGGGAAAGACAGGGACAAGAATTGTTAGATCAGACAGACCTGTAATGTATCATTAAGCGAAAGGCTGGGAGTCAATTGTGTTTCTGATGTTATGAACTGGAGTAAGCTAAGATGGTTAATGGTGCATGTTCTACTGAAAGATAATGATCAGTGGGTGAAGTGTTATGTCTCATGTAGTGAAGGTGTCATGTTGTCAACTGCTGTAAAACAAGCTATTTTGAATTATGCTCTGGTGACTACAATTTCTCCATAACAAGGATTTGTGCCAGACTACAATTCTGCCTAAAACACTTGGCACAAAGTCTTGTTATTGAGACATTTTCTAAAATCTCTGGAGCATAATTCAGAAATGACTTATTGTTTGTTGTAAAGCAACAAACACTATTTTACACTCTGTGCTCCACTCGGTGTTGCTCTTTTGGTAAATTCTATAGGATTCTAAACATGCAAAAATACAGGCACACCATGCTTGTACTAGAAACAGCCACTGAAATTTATGGCATCCCAGCTGATATCCACACGATACTGAAACAATTTCATTTTCAAACCACATATTAAAACTGAGTACATGTATATCCACAAGTGAGCTACTGCATTTTAAAACTTCGAACCCTGGTAATAAAATAGAGTACCAAAAATGACATTTCTAGACATGGTTTAAAAGGTAGTTGAGAAAAAAATTACTGTACATCCTAAATTCTAACAGTCTTGGTTGAAAATTAAAATTTGTAGCATACAAAATCTTACCCTAAAATTGTAGTTGTAACTTTGTTGTTGAACCCAGCCTTTAAAATTATGAAAAACTGCTGCTTTTTGAGCATGTGTAACAGAGTGCTACAAAACCTTGCCTAAGTTAGACAACATTTTGTCACTTGGCCTTTAAACTGGCATGTATATTTGCAGTTGAATTGAAAATTGAACTACAATTTGTAAAACTTTGCCAACATGTAATTGTGTTACAGTACATCCCCTGTATCCACAAATGATCATCACATATATCTTGGTACTGGTACTAATGATGTACATTTGTATCTAGAATGGCTGGTCTTAGACAGAAATTGACATTTGAAAAGTTGGACTCGAAATTCAGGAATAGAAAGATTACTAATGCTTTGGTAAATTATCAGTCAAAATTGCCATACAAAACTGAAACACAGCAACTACACTTGCTATGCCTGTTTCTTGTTTATATATGGCTTGTTAGTTGACGAAGTACAGGTATGTAGAATTTTTACATCACTTTCAAATATCTACTAATTGGATGGCTGTTATGCATATTGAATTTTAGTAAAAGTTTTAAGTCTAACTTGCTACTATACAGTGTGATGCCATTAAAATGTATATCCATGTGAGTTTTTAACAGCTGTTGTCTTGGACAGATCTAGAACATCTACAGTGTGTTGAAAAAGATCTTCAATGGCACTTTCTACACCTTCATAACCTAAAGAATTGAACAAAATCAAAATAACCCCAACACTACATACCAAGGCTGGGGGGCAAGTTTGGTGCTAAATATTTTGAAAGACAAAAGTCATACAGAAATAAACCACTTTGGGCTTTAATTATCTAACATACAAGTACAGCTAGATAGGCCATACAATTTTCATATGACAAGTACCGGTAATTACCATCTCCAACATATTAACTCTCACTGGATGTCTCAGTAGTTATGTTAACATGGTGCACTAAAGGTACAAGTCAAGCTGGAAGACTGATGTGTAGCATTTTTGCAACATGTTCATGATTAGTATTAAAAGTGTAAGATTTACTCTGTTTCACATTTCTGCTTTACCTAAAACAACAGTCTGTAAAGTTATTACTGGTATCACCCAATATTGTTATAACAGAACAATACATGTAGGATAATTTACCTGGAAAATAGTTAATATCTACTACACCTATTCTTCTTGACTTTCTTTCTACTATTATATCAACACCAAATAATGTTAAAGACTAAAAATTAAAATAAAAATGATTAACGTAACTCAGCCATTTGAATTGAAAGTACAACTTTTGTAAGCCTAGCATACATACCATTCTTCGCCTAAGTACATTCACAAGCTTTTTAATAATTTTTTCAGGCAGGACAGGTTTTAAGATAGGCTTTTCTAACTAAAATTTTGACAAAAATATAAAGTAAGTGAGTATATTGACCTGAAACACTTATAGCAAAATCTAACAACATTTGTGTTTTTAAAAAATATAGTACTGGTTTGGTACATATAAAAGGTTTTATATGGTAATTCAGAATACAAGCCACTTGATGCCACTGCATATAACTGGTACTGTGTTATTAACCTAACCCATTGCTGGAGGGCTCAGGAATTCCTCTAGCAAGCTAGAGTAAAATCAGGTACCCTGTGAGTGGCAGTTTTCATGGCTGGTACTGTGACATGAGTTGAAGCACTTGTCTATTAAAACCTATTGCCGGGGGAAGTTTCGCCTAGGTGGGTAAAATTGTCTGGCATTAGCTGGAGTAAAATCGGTTAAGTGGCCATTTGAGGCTGTAACCATGGTGCATATGAGTTTAACGTTACTCAATGTCTGCACTTACCTGGTTAAGAAACGAGGCTGAGTCTGGCTTGGAAACTTCATGGCTATGGAAGAATATTGTTTGACAATCTAATAAAAGGAAAACAACCATATTACTTTAACAGCTTTATTCTTCAGGTTTAATAAAGAAAACAATTTAAATACCTCCAGCCTTTAAATTTCTTATGGAGGGCCTTTCACTTGTGTAATATTTGTTACCTATAACAAAAACCTAAAAAACATAATATGTTTCAGTACCTGTTGGAAATTGCCATATTCAAGTATGAATTGCCAGTAATACTGCACATAGTGGTGGCTCTACCTTATATAAAACAGCATTATGGTTGATAAATTCTTGGCAAACACAAGGTGGTCTTAAGTCTTGTAGTCCTTCTTCATTAAATATGATACTCATCTATAACAACAAAGCTACTTACAGCTATAAAATAATACATTTTATTTTTTGCAGGGGCCGTATCAAATCAGTACAGCCCTGGTGGTTTTCCCGCGAAAACAAACAAATGCTGAAATTACATAAATATTGAGAAAAAAATGCTATGAAACTAGCATTTAGCAACTAGAAAAAGTACTCAGATAAAGGAAAACATGAAAAAGTGGATTTTACTACCTGGAAGAAGTAGACATCCTGATTACAAGTATCTTGAAGAGGAAAAAGTTTTGGACAGCCACAGTACTCAGAAATATTTTTGTGTGAGTTAGTAAAAAATAAACATGTCATTTACCGTTAAGATTAGCTGCAGAAAGATGACAAAAATAAGAAGGGAAAATAGATGTACCAGTATACAAATGAGCACAGAAGAATTTTGTGTGTGAAGCCACTGGTAAATTAAAATAAACCCACAAACATCTATAGAACAACCATAGTTTCTGTTGTTTATAATAACTGCATCTAATGTAACAATTTTAACACTGTAGGAACCAGAGTTAAACTGTACCTCGTGAGATTCGTCTGAGCCATGAGCAACATTGGACTTGCAAACTGAATGCAACAAAGAAAAAACACAGATGGCATTATAGTACTCATAAAATATTAGGCATGCCTGGTAGCATGTTTCATGTTAAAGTGTTAATTAACGTATGGCAGGTGGGGGATTCCCTGGACAGGTATTGGTTGGCTATATATATATTTTTTTATTAAATCTTATAATTTAGTTAGACATAATAAATAAATAAAACAGATGTTTTAATTAAGGTAGCTGCTAATGGAAGAGATCACTACCTCTCACCACTAGGCACTCTTAGTACATGGATGGGGGACCACCTGAACCCTTCCTTGGAGCTGTAACTAGTGCTCTTCCCCCCAATAAAACCAACAATTCCTGCAATAGGAGTGGCACTGGTCCCTAATTCTATTATTACCGGTCGTATCAATAATAAAACTACTTACTAAATGGAAATTTTACATTTGCAAGTCGTAATGCTTTCAAAGTTCTCATTTTGTCCAACCCTGCTTCAAGACTTACAAAGTTAGGTATGAATGCTTCCCCATCTAAAATTAAATTCAGTCATCATATCATATATCATATCATAATTATATA
>JAOBAZ010064558.1:0-12144 GCA_026546875.1 Pteroeides caledonicum | reverse complement strand
ATGATATAAATACAGGCAGGAAGTTTTGGATTTGGGACCAAAACATATATAAAAAGACAAATAGGTCGTCTGGTAATGATCTTCATGCGCACAGCTGTTTCGCCCTTTTGGGGCTCATCAGCACAGTGTAGCTGGAGTTAGCTTTTCGTCCAACAAATATTAAATAAGGACAAGTAAGAAGTTTTTGATATGTGACCAAAACATATATAAAAAGACAAATAGGTCATCTGTCTATTTGCGCATGATAACTGCATTTCACAGTTTCATTCAACGCATTGACACATTTCGTACGACGACACTACCAGGACGAAACAGCTGTCCACAGTTGCCGGTAGTGAGCTTCGTGGGACTAGCGTCGTCGTACGAAATGTGCCATTGCGTTGAATAAAACGGTGAAATGCAGTTGTCGTGCGCAAATAGACAGACGGCCTATTTGCCTTTGTATATATATATATATATATATATATATATATATATGTAATATTTACAAACCGAGTCCGAGGCCTTTAGGGGTATAAAGACACGAGCCGAAGGCGAGTTACTTTATCTCGATAAAGACCGATTGCGAGGTTTGTAAATTACTTCTAAAACGACTCGATATGTTGAGCTCATATATAAACAAAATGTGAGAAATAACGTCAAGTAAGCTGTCAAGATTCGACGAGAAAAGCAGTTGCCTTAGTCAATAGAGCACATATGTCTTTATCATGTGACACACGTGCTTTATTAATCTATAAAGACACTGATTAAGCATGCATTTCTTTTGAATTTTGCTTGTGAATTATTAATGAGTTTTAGAAATATATATAAAATATAATAATTTTTCATATGTATGCTTTGTTTAGAACAAGGATAATTTGTATGGTGTCCATCCATTTTACATATGCTTAGAAGAAAATGGAAAAGCTCACGGAGTATTTTTTTTGAACAGCAATGCTATGGGTATAACTGAAAATTATATAAAAAACACTTATGCTGCAAGTAATCGGCAATGTCAGTCGTCTTCCATTTTTACAGCTGAGACTAGAAATATTCCAAGCGTTGCGCAAAAAATTTCTATTTTCAACAGTATTGAATTGATAACTAGTGAGGAAAATTTTTTAACATTAAAATGTTTTTAATTTTGTACGTGAATTCCCCTAATTTTGGAAAAAAAACTGCTACCTGGTGTTTAAAAGAACAAAATTAACCATTACGAGTTTCTAGTGCGATCTTTAAAGGCCAATGAAATATGTGTCTCAAATGAAAGGAGTTTAAAACCATAGAGTAATTTTTTTACAACTTTTTTACGTATTTCCTTCTTCAACGTTTTTGAGTTTTATTATGGTGAAGTAGGCTAATTCTGTAAAAGCCAAAATGGCTTTTATTGCGTTGTTTTTTGTTTGCTTAGAGTCAATTCTTTTAAGCTATTTGTTCGCTTTTGTATGCTCTTACTGTTTTATTTCGCGTAAAACCTGTTTGACAAGTTCATTATTTGTCAGCCAGTCAGATTAAAGCACTAAACTGGCCTCCTTAATTGTGGCTCGAGATTCGCCAAAATTGTAACATGTTTAAGTGAAATAAATGTTAAATAATCAGAAATACAATTGTGTGTCTTATAATAAATTTCGCAAATGGTTTGCCATACAATACGTCCTGGCACTTTACCGACATTTGTAAGAAGAATTATATACGAATTCGTAAAATACTACTAGGCCGTATTGCATGTCAAACCATTCAAAAAGCCGTAATGTGTATTCTCCGTATAAAAACTAAGTTATATCCCATTTAAGAAATATAGTTTATACATTTGTTGCTCTCGGTTGTTGTCATGTACTTTTTGTTGTACACAGATATTCAGCTACAACCAACCCCCGGTTTGACGTACCGTACTATTGGAGGTATCTTGGATTTCTTTGTCTTTTTGGGTCCAACACCAGAAGATGTCGTTAAACAATATACCGAGGTATCTATGTTATTTCCTTTCCTCCAATGTAAATAAAAATTTATTTTAATTTTTATAGTATTTTTATTTATTGAGAATAATTCAAGAGTTTTGATTGGTTAAGAGTTGCCGTTGAATTTGCCGATTCGCTTAGTAGCTGCCCAAATTTGGAGTTGGAAAACATTTATACAACACTTGGCATATATTTTTGACGTTATTTCGCGGTATACTGAAATGACGTGAGTTGTTCTGACTGCGACGGACGGCAGACTTTCGCACCCTACATTTTCAGCAGCTTCTCACAGTGCCAGTGTTTAAACTGAGTCGTGAATTATTTTCAATAAATAAAAGAACAATTGTGGGGATAGATTTGCCAGGGGGATCGCAATCGTGTTAAAATTTATAATAAATGCCCAGCTGAAAATCGATGATACATTATAAGGTTAAGTAAAATTTTTATTGACGTTCGTCGCAAAGCGCGACATTTTCCGAATGAATTTACAAAACATGAATGAATTAAGAAAATAAAAACCAACCAATCAATAATAGAAAGGTTAGAAAATCGATGATACATTATAAGGTTAAGTAAAATTTTTATTGACGTTCGTCGCAAAGCGCGACATTTTCCGAATGAATTTACAAAACATGAATGAATTAAGAAAATAAAAACCAACCAATCAATAATAGAAAGGTTAGAAAAGCGAGAGAGAAGTAGAAGATATGTAATTTGCTAAGAGCAGTTTAGTTGAGAAATAAATAAAATTTCGCGGATTAATAACCAACGTTTACTGGTAGAGTCAGTAGCGTAGCCAGCCCGACAATTTAGTCATGCTATGCAAATACTTCCATGTTCAAGAACCGTAAAAACAATGAATTTTTAAAGAAATGAATAATGGTGATGATTTGAAATTTGCATAGCATATTCAACTTTGCAAGCTGGCTTCGCCCCTGGGTTGAGCGAGAAGATAGCATAGAAAAGTTGTCGGAAGAAGAATGTCCTGTTTTGTCGCAATGTTAGTGAATACTGGGAAGCGGAGCTGTCTTGCATTTCTTTCCCGTCAAAGACGAAACTCCCAAATATCTCGAAGGAAGTAAAAGGAATGTAAAGAAAATGATGTTTTTGTCTGTATATTGTTAACGTTAGTGTTAGACGTGGCAAAAATGCGCTTAAGAAAAGCAGCGATCAATGAACGCTTCTGGGTATATAACAATTATTCAATAATATGCTTTTACGTTCGACGAACTCCTCGTGAAAATAATAATATGATGATGAGATTTTGAAGTACTGGTTATAAATTGGATATAAACTGGTTATAAACTGGTTATAAAAAGGATATAAATTAGGCCTTGTTTAAAAGAACAAGGGTTTAAGCGATCGAAATTGGTGAATAGACCAGTGAATGTCGGTTTGCGATAAACAAGTGTTAAAGAGCCTGTGTCAATGCGTTTAATTAAAATATCTAGAAACGAAAGCTTGCCGTCATTCTCAATTTCGAAGGTAAAAGGATGCTGTGAACTGTACCTGTGAATTGAACATGTACCTGTAACACAACCAAAAAAATTTACTTACCGTGGCTTGAACTATTACTCTTTTTAGTTTATTGGCAGAACTTTTATGCCTCCATATTGGTCGTTGGGTTTCCAGCTTTCTCGCTGGGGTTACAATAGTCTAAAACGAGTTGAAGAAGTTGTTGATGGAATGGCTGATCTCAACTTGCCACAGGTGAGGGAGGATCAAACAGAAAAAAATTAAAGTGATGGATTCGAATATTCATTTTTTTTTAGTTTTTGCGAAAAGTTTGTGGTTGCATCAGAAATTAATCTAATAAACTACACAGCTCTTAATTAATAACTCAAGTTACTTAAAACAGCACACCCAACCGCGGCGGACTAGAACTTGTGCACCTAGTTTGCATAACGAAACAAATTAGTCAAGATATAATTCTGACTGGATAACTGATGTTATGCAACTTAACGTATCTAGATACGTCCAACCTTACGGTTAGATTGTTGTTTCGATTTGAGAATGCCTAACAAAATAATATACGCGTACGGTAATTGTTATTAATAAATTTTACATTTAAAATGTCCGATTATGAATCCTGTACTTTTTGGACTGACTTGTAAGTTATCTAGGGTTGTGCACAATTGTGGACAATCACAATTTCCCAGAAAGTTTCTCAAATCAAGTTGCTCAAAATATATTCCAGCCTGGTTTTTTGCATAACAATGAATCTGTCAACCGTATTTATTATCAATCAAACGTTTCTTTCTTGGATTTTGTTGAAAAGCAGCTAAAAGTTATGCTGCTTATATTAAATGAAGTTAAATTGTTTGCATTCAACCGCAGTATGATTGATATTTTCACAGTTTCTCTAGTGCTGAGCTTTGCTGCACGTTTAATGCATTAAATGCATTCCTGCAGCAGGCTGAAGACTCAAGGGTAAGGTATTCATCTTTGAAGTTCCTTAACCGTATGTATCTCATTGAAAAGAATCAGAGTCAACTGTGCTCCGGATATTTTTCTGGGACGGGATTGGTTTGTACTTTTCTAGTTCTGCAAACGCCGGTTTTACCTAGCGTATTTAGACTGGTTTTTGCTTTTGTTGCACCAATTAAACTGGAATCTTTGTTTTCACTCCGGCATGAATCATGCACTGTTGCACTGTCTGAGATTTGGATTTTGAAAAGAAAGCACGTACCACTTGGATTGCGACAAAAACACAGGATGATCGTCCACGGCGGTATGTTAACTGCCTTGTGTCATATAAAACAGAACTTTTATTGATATTTTTTCATCAATAATAGTTTGTGTGAGGAATTCATTTTTCTAAAAAATTTTTAGCTTTTATATTAAAACGTACTGATTCCAATAGCATTTACCGGGACTTGTCGAAATAGGTGGGCCTCGCCATTAATTGTTCGAAAGGAAAAAGTTGCCGAAAATTTTGTCCATAGCTTTTAAGTCCGTCAGCGAAAAGTTATTTTATACGAATATAGTTTGTATGAGGTGAGTTGAGTTTAGTCCGGTCGAATCCAGGTGAGGTGGGTGAGGTAAGGTGAGGCGAGGCGAGGTAAGGCGAAGTGAGGCGAGGTGAGGAGGAGTGAAGTGGAGTAGAGTGAAGTTAAGTGGAGTGGAGTAGTATGCAGTAACATGAATTGAAACGAAACGAAACAGAATAATATAAAATGAAGTTCTCAATATTTTTTAATTTTATATCAGAATACGTTCTTAATATATTTTAATTTTATTTCGGAATACGTTTTCATGTAACATTATCCAATCAGCCTGTTACCCCCTGGACAAAACTTGCATGGGAAAACGCAATCTTAAAAATTATTTTTTGTACATTTTAGGACGTCCAGTATGGCGATATTGACTATATGAAGCGTCAGCTGGATTTTACATACGACAACATTTCATATGGTGGCTTACCGGAATACGTAACGTCATTAAAAGAACGTGGCATACGATATATCATAATATTAGTAAGAACTCATAAAATTTGATATTTTGCACTGATTTGTGTTTTTTGTTGATTTATTATTGATCGCCCACAGTGGTTTTAGCCAAAGTGCATTTTTATTTAACAAGAGGAAGTTTCTTTCTTTTCGATTTTTTGTTGCAATTATCACTGCATGATAAAACTACGTTTTTGTTTTTCTCGCATTACTATAGGTTAATTTCTACACGTGACCCGTGCTGTAGAACTAATATTATCGAAGTTCTCTTGATGAGCAGTCAATCTTGAAAACATCTGTGCACATCAATTCGTAAACCATTACTCATGGCTCATGAGACTTATAGCTTATCAACTTGTGTGCTAGCCCAAAATATCTGGCGTTAGCCAGAGTAATATACCAAAACAACAAATAACACTAAAAGTTTTAAGGAAATCATTTCCAACTTTCTAGCGTTTTTTCAACCCTTTTTTAACCGTCCATGTTAAACAGAATAAAATACAAAAAGGAGTTAATAGCACTGAAAGGGTAATTGTGTTCTGAATACAGCACCACAATTTACATTGTTGTCACGACATTTTGTGAATATTATATTTGTGATTAGATGGTAATATATTAAAAATATATTATTCGTAATTTCACGTATAATTTCACATATGAATACGTCTTTCATATATGAAATGGTTCCAATTCCATATATGAAATAAAAAAATCATATATGAAGTCAGTTTTTTTGTATAAAAACGCAGTTTTATGTATAAAATGGATCTCTGGATACTACATTAAAGGTGACGTCCAGTCGGTTCAGCGCATGTCCGCCAGTTTGTTTACGACAGGTTGTTCCCAAAACAATCCGTTATTAGAATATTACATGAAGTACTCTGCCCGAGATAATATGCGACAGAATATAGCAGTACTTACTTTGTTATTACGAAGAACTGATGTCGCGTCTTCTTAAAATATGCATTTAATTGTTAGACACGCTATACGAGATTGCCGAACGAGAGAGCTGGGTGAACAAAAGTGGCTAATTGTTTAAATATGAGCCAACCTTGAGTAATCACAGTAATACCGATGCGCGTATTCGAATCGAGAAATGGCGTTTCTTCTTAATTTTGTTTTGTCGCTCCTTTCAAGTTGATCGATGACAATGTTTTTAGGTACATGTAGACTTTCACCACTTTTACTGTGATTATCCTTGGCAATTCCTTTTGGTTTGGCAGAGCCAGCAGCACTACGAGTTTCGCCTCGTACTATCATACAACGTCGAAGCATTAAGGGCAAAAATGTGACCCAAACATCTCCATATTGACCACTTATTAACACCACTGCTAACTTTTGTCAGTAAAAAGGGTTTGCGACATATTGGGTTTGTTTGCCAAATTATTTTACGCTCACGCTTATTTCTCGCGCTTAGCGGTAATAGCAGTTAGTAAAAAATACTTATTTCACTGCAATATAACTGCTGTGTTAATGTCACGATCAACTTTTAATAAGCAAAGTTAAGCCTTCTTGATTACGCTAGCCAGAGTAAATGTAGATGTGAATGAAGACGTTTAGACTGAAGTACAGTGTGCGTGTTACTAATTGGCAACTATTCCTAGGATCCTGCGATTAGTGCTAACGAAACAGGTTATACTACATTCGATAAGGGAACAAAACTCGACGTGTGGATCAAAGACAAAGACAATAGGACTCTTTTTGGAAAAGTATGTTGCAATGGCTTATGCCACTTTAATTTAAAATTTTTAGGATTTCTAATCAAATGTACTGTTCTTCGAATTATAAGGTTTGGCCTGACTATCCATTTGTTACAAAAATTAACCGAAGCTTACCGTGGGATAAGCAGACTGAGGTTAGAAATTACAGCTAAATATATTGTGTTAGAGAATGTTTGTGTAATTGTTGTTGGACAAATTTTCTTGGCCAACAATGGCGGACATTCGAGCCTACTAATGGTATGCAGTTTTCACTATTAGCGCAATATTTAGTATGTACCCAAAATGGCTGCACAAATTGAACGTAGGGTTGAAGGGTTGTTTTATTCTAAAAAGGACCGTGTTAAATAATGTAGTATTCACCACAAGATGTGTTTGTAGCAGTATATGTGAACTTTCAGAAATGAACTTGGAAAATACAGTCAAACTAAACAATGCTGGATTGAAACTTTGCTTTTGCTTGAAACGATTGTCTGCTAAAAACAGGGAATTTCAGTATGCATAAGTATAGCTAAAGCGTACGCTCAAGCTATGCCTTCCAAGTACGATTTTTCTGTAACAAAGAAGCAGATTATTTCTTATCATGAATCGGACATGCGAATTTGTACAGACACACAAAAACCTCGTTTATTTCTACATGTAATTTTAACTCGTATGTTTTTTACACAAATTGTGGCAACCATGTTTGTTTTAGTATTTTGAGTATATCGCTGAGAATAGCAGCTTCGTGTCTCGTATTCCTGTGAACGGTGCTGTACTTATCTTTTTAATATCACTTAGAGCAGACGTTATTACCTACAGTTGAGAGATCTCTAAGCAGATTCTTGGCTAAAAACATTTGTTGTACACCAAAAATTACATTTGCATCTAAACAGAGCATGCATTACGTAATTTGTCTCATGTGTATTATCTATTTCAAGGAATAAAAAAAAATTTGAAATATTATCATTCTATCACTTATAATTTTTATCATTTAATAGTCTAGTTGAAAAAGCTATGCGGGGATCGCCTCTGCACCCTTTTGCAGCGTGACCCTTGAAAATATTTTGCAGCTATCGTTTTTATCTTTAGCTGTACCGCGCTTATACAACATATCCTGATTTCTTCAAGCCAGCAACAACCGAATGGTGGACGGATGAAATAAAGCAGTTTTATAAAACAATAAAATTTGATGGCCTTTGGATTGTATGTTTTTTATTTTATTTAACTCTTGCCAACAAGGGTCTGGAATAAATCAACTGATACTTTTACTAATACCCACGTTTACACCTACACCACACTCAAACCTACACCCACACTCACACTTACACCTGCACCTACACCCATACTTGCAATTACGACACGCTCATACCCATATCCATACATGTACACATACACATGGGTTTGCACATACACAGCCTCACACAACTGGTCATGCTTTGCAAATTTAAAGTATTATATATCATGTATTGTCCAAATTTCATTAGCATAGCATGGCCAGTTAGATAGCATAGCCATGACTGGATTAGGTATGTTGTTAGGATTGTTTCCAGTTACTTTGTTTGTGCAATTGCTTTTGTCAGGACATGAATGAGCCTTCAAATTTTGTGAAAGGATCTGTAGAAGGATGTGAAAGCAACACCTTTAACAATCCACCTTATTTGCCATGTAAGCTTTCCATTTTATATTAGAAACTATACCATGCAGGGCCGGATTAACCTAAGGGCAAGACTGGGCTGCAGCCCAGGGGCCTCCACATCATTTATGGTGAAACTATATATAGTTACTTTAAGGAATAAAAAAAATTTTGTTTGCTGATAAGGTTAACTCACGAACCTTTCGAAAAGTTACTTCCCAGTACAATAAAATTTAGAAATTCATTTATCCTGGGGAGTGTGATGACTGGTAACTACAATTATTACTTGATTTCATAATTTTTTGTCAGAGCCAAATCCCGCAAAATATATCTCACATCTAGTAATCCTCCGTATGAATTTTCATATAATTATAATTTTATACTTTGTTCAGATGTTCAGGTTTTTATTAAAATTTTGTTATTGGAAAAACGAACTTCTTATCACCTTTAGACTGAGGGGAAAGGGGCCTTCACAACTTTCGGTTGCCCAGGGCCACCACACGTCTTAATCCGGCCTTGATACCATGAGCATAGATTAACTTTGGTTCCAATTTACTTAGAACGGTTGTAATTTCGTAAGTAGCGTAGCCAATCGCCACAAGCGTCATTTATTGTATACCGGTTCGTACCAGTAAAAGCTTGCTACGCTAAATCATACTGTATCAAATTGATTCTAATGACACTATAGGCTGTCAGTTTTCCTGCATACTCCCTTGTTTACGTAAAATCACCCAGCGTAACCGTTGGATTGAATAAATTACTAATTGTCTAACCTGTAACATATATCAATATAGGGTTGGTTAAGGGTGAATATAATTTAATCCATAAAACAATTTGTATGGATTCGATCCAAGACCTCAATGGTGGTACTTTACACTATAATACACATAGTTTGTATGGTTGGAGTCAGTCAATTGCCACTATAAAGTAAGTCAATGTAATAATTTTAATTTTCTTGGTTCCCGTTGCTTATCCAGTAAAAATCTTGTTGAATTAATTACAATTTTTAAGAGCTGCTCAAGAGGTTACAGGGAAACGAAGTATTGTTATTTCACGTTCAACGTTTTCCGGCAGTGGTAGAAATGCTGGTCATTGGTTAGGAGACAACAAGAGCTCATGGGATCAATTGCACTATTCCATTATTGGTAAGTATTTCGATTTTACCGTTTTGTCATAATACTATCAACTGCCCTATCAATCTTTTTTACAAGCAAAGCCTCTGAGCTTTTTAGATTGGAATCCTATTAAGGATAGCAATAGCCAGCCATTTGTTTTCAAGCAATCCAAATTAAATCATTGAAATTACACCGGGTGATTACAATAAGCGCTTTACGTAACTTTGAGTTAAAGTTTGAATAATTGACAATCAATGTCTCATATCAATTCGAATAAAAATAGCTTTCAATTGCTGTGAATTTGTTATTATATAAATATGGAATGATCGTCATCGAAGACCTGTTTAGGAAGTTATCGATTGTTCGCTGGTTTCAAGCAGTAAGAGAGGAGAACGACGCTTTTACACTGAAACCATCACGTTTGCGGTTCTGATTGGACGAAGGATATTTTCTCACTACATAGTTTTGTCGTTAAGGGAATGAATTCCTGGCTTAGTTGGGGTTTTGTACAGAGTTTTGACGTCCATCCGTTTTCTTTCGGTATAATTTTTCGAACCAGTAACAGCACTGGCGGATTTAGACGTCAGTCAGAATAAATATAGAATTGTAATTTGAAATTTAAAATACCCGAAGGACGATCACATTGGTAGGATTTATATTCTATAGAACTGTTTAACCAATCAGATCTTTATTTAGGTATTTTGAATTTAAAATTTCCAGCAGTGAGTTGTGTAATTTATTCTGACTGACGTCTAGGTCCGCCGTTGAGTAACAGTATGATGTATTTCACCTGATTTGCGTGCAGTGTGTAATTTTAAAAGCAATGTAATTGATATTTCAGTATAATGAACAGAAAACACCATAGAACGGTGCGGTTTTTGCTTGGTACGGTTTTTATTCACGCAATGTTTCGCATAATGAAACTCGCTCGCTGCTTTTATTTATAATTCACAACTCGTGAATAAAAACCCTACGCACGCCCTTCATGCGGTATTCCGCACTTATACATTTTTTTGTAACTTTCAATTACAATGAATGCTTTATAACTTTATAAGCTATTTAACTGGGGTTTTTTCTGTTTTTTCGAACATAGGTTTTTAACAGCAATTTGAAATTTGATTGAACGCCAAAAGCAAACATGGTGCAGTGCTTAAGCTTATATGACAACTAAGGCGAAACTTAGGAGCGCCTAATAAGAAAACGGTACTACCCAGGAGGCGCCTGATAAGAAAACGGGACTATCAGGACAGAATACATGCCAAAATTTTATCTTTCTTTAGACTGCTAGCAAATGTCATTAGAAAATTATTTATTTATTAAGTTTATTATTAAGCTGATAACTAGCTGGGCTATTGCCTGCGAAACTGACGTCAAATCTACATGATGGTGATGTTATCAGCACGTGTGATGTCACACTTTTGCGATATTACACATGCTAATGAAAAAAGAGAATAAGTAAATATATAAATAATGCGTAATCATAAACAATTATTGGATGGGCTTTTTTGATATGCGGGATTATCGAGGTTGAAGTAAGGCTTATCAGCTGAGCTGAGATGAAGCTAAAGAGAGCTCGTAACACTTACCAAGAACTAATGATTCACCATATCACATTAACCAAATTCAATAATTGTTTTATTATACATTTCAAAAAACACAAACGCGCTGGTGCATGCAAACCTTTATTTTGTAAACGAGGAAGTCATGGCAACAAACAATAATAGAACAAAATACTGTACCTTCTGTCATTCTGAAAAGCATTTGAAAATTTTTCCAAACACGGTTAAGTTATCAGTACCTGCAGTTACTTTGTCTACAGTCTGCTTGAGTTTTGCTTTGTTTTGCTTGTGTTAATAGATGCCTTTATCTGTAATGTTGCTTACCGTTGACTTAAGATGCAAATAACCCAGTTATCTGCTAGCAGATACTGTAACTAGGTTATCTGTAACACTTGTGTATTTGCGATAATAAACCAAATCTTCATATTTTCTTGCGAAAAGAATTTGGTAATAAATACTGTAATAATACTTCGTGGTAATTTTATTTTGTGGTAATCTTATGTCTTAATTTCAGGTATGTTGGAGTTCAACCTATTTGGTATTCCTTATGTGAGTGTATTATTCACCACCAAATATTGACTAAGGCAATACATAGTGACAAATATCATCGCCCAGCATGCTGTGTAATTGCATTAATGCTGCATGAGATGCCATTTGTTATAGTTGTTATGAATCACTGGCGGATCTAGACGTTAGTCGGAATAAATTAGAGAATTGTAATTTAAAATTCAAAATACCCAAACAAAGATCA
>JAOBAZ010064447.1:0-12146 GCA_026546875.1 Pteroeides caledonicum | reverse complement strand
ATCATGTACACACCTAATCTCACAAGCCCAGCAGCATGTGTTCAGAACAAGGTTGGCGCAAGCTGGTTATCAAGTTGTAACAAGGCTATTAGTTCATCAAGTTGCTACATACTTGTGGATGTCAAGTTATTAATGGCTGCGGGATGATATCAAGTTGTTAGAACAACTTGTAACAAGGTTACAGGGCTAAACAACTTGTTAACAACATATCAACAAGTTTGGATTAACAAGGTTTGCGAACGCATCTCGCATGCGGTTTGTTACTGCGACTTGTAGCAAACTGGTAATGGGTTTGTTTGCAACTTGGGCAATTTTACGTGTGTATGTGGCACTTTGTCTAAAAATAGATACACTCATGCGTATTTGTATTTACAGTTAAAAAACCAAGTAGATTTATTGATACATAATTTAACGTTTTTTTGTTCCTTTTTCTCCATTCCACTATTCGCTTATTTATTTTCATTTTAACTCACGGTGCATTTGGTACTGCAATTATTACACAATTACCTAGTCTTTCTGATTCTTTTATATTATTCATACAGTTTTAGCAGTTGAACTTCTAGCTGCTTGTCAAGCTATTGAATTTCTCCGTCCTCTAACAACAACTGAACCTCTCGAAGCTGTGCACGCGTTAGTCCGATCATATGTGAGGTAAGACATATAGTATATGTATACGTAGCTATACGTATGTATGTATGTATTATACAACTATCACGTCATTTTACCATATAAGGGCATAACAGAGTGCAAATACCCAGCCGTATTGCACTCCGTATTGCACTGTCAAGCTATTGAATTTCTCCGTCCTCTAACAACTGAACCTCTCGAAGCCGTGCACGCGTTAGTCCGATCATATGTGAGGTAAGACATAGTATATGTATATACGTAGCTATACGTATGTATGTATTTATAAATAGTACTTTATGGAAAGTGCGTCCGTAAGGTATAAATAAAATAAAGTATAAATAAAATAAAAGCAAGAAACGAGCGAGTGAGTTTTGTGATGCGAAACAACAAATGAAGAAAAACTGTACAGAGCACTTTCCATCTCCACATACCGAGATCTTAATAACATTGCTTTTGAAACTGCATGTTTTCATTTGTATCAAGTACAATCTGCATACAAATGACGTAGAATACACCATATCATAACTAGTATATTGAAGAAGAAAACGCATGCATGTTGAAGCGCCGTGTAAAACCCAACCAAGGAGGAAACTCATTCCCTTAACGATGAAAATATTTAATGAAAAAACTTCGTTCCACCATAAAGAACCGCGGACGACGTGGTTTTACGGCGAAAAAAACGTCATTCGCCTCTGTTATTGGCTGAAACTGAATAGCTTTTCGATGAGTATCACTCACTATGTATATAATAAAGTACTATATTTTAGTATCTATTTAACGGGTTCTTTAGTAACTTTTTTATTGCTATACCGTTTAACCCTTTGTCTGAGTAAAGTTTTTATTTTGTATTAGTACTCCGGCTAACGCGAGAGTATTTTACTCTGGGCGACAGTTGTATTTGTCAAGGGGAAAATGTTAATAGTGAGCTAAACGTTCAGTTTCAGTCAGCTCTTCAAAAACGCAGACTCCAGGCGAGCAACGACCAGGGAGTTACTCTCAGCAACCCCTTTTTACGATGTAGCTGGTCTTTGTATTAATCAAGAGTTTCATATAATTCTTATGTCGTATTAACAGGCCATGGGATGAAGACCGTTATATGGCACCGGACATTGATAAAATAACAGAACTACTAAGAGCTGAAAAGGTATAAAAGTCAAGCTACACCGGTGGTTTGGTATTTGACTTAACAGTTACAAAAGTTATTTGCATTCTACTCCCTCCTCCGCAGGCCTTTCGGTCCGGGCGGGAGAAATTTGCGGGCGTGAAATTTGACATGCCGCGGTAACCGAACATACCCGCAAAGTCTCCCGCCCGCAACTAACACCGGCCTTAAAATTCCCGCCCGCTTTTAAAACTCCTGCGGAGGAGGTAGCGCATTCTACCAACTTCCAGTTAACTCTTAAACGGCGGATGGGGTCATATACGACCCCATTTTATACACTGCATAAACAATACAACAAAAGCATGAACAAAGAGACAACAATTGAGATATTTAGATGTCACATTGTAAGATATGGTGGAGGGGGGAACTGAGGGGAGGTACGAGAAACAAGAGAGGGGGTAGTGTACCCATTAAGCTCGATTATTCTCGATATGTACATTATGTACTTTATATCACTGGAGGGAGAGTTTTGGATTGTCGAGTGAGACCATTTATTAAGTAACTTTTAGTGCTGAGCAACAGTTACACTGGTATCAAAATTCTAAACGTTACTGTGAGGAAAAACTGTTAACTTTATCTGTTTACATTTATTTAGGTTTGGGAGGCTGTCTCTCCGTTTATAGACAAATACATGACTGAAAAATCCATGAAAGATATTGAGGTCCGTCCGCCCTCTCCAACTGGAAGCTCCCTTAACAGCAACACAAAGAATACTGAAGAAATAGGAACTGGGTCTCAACCAGAAGTGTAGGGAAAATCTGGAAGTATATTTATGCTGGGTCAAACAGCCAGGTGATCGCAAAATTTGGAAAGGCCTGGGACTAGTTTTTTAATAGAAATCCATTTCTAGTTTAAAGTCACATTAATTGTATTGAATTTCTTTATGAAAATTTCCACACCAATTCATTTCCCTATACAAGATACATACACAAAGTTTCACCACAAAATCATGGTGTAATAAGCAATTAAAAGTATGGAGAATTGGATTCCTATTCTGTTGCTAGTCCCTTTCTCTGCCTCAGATCACCAGGAGTGAAAACTAGTTGGTTAACTAAAATGTGTGAAAAATTTTGCAGATGTTCCAAACGATGGCCCTTTATGGCATATAGTGAAGACAATTTGACAAAACTTTTCACACATTTTCCAAAAAAGTTTAGATGCTTTGTATAGGCAGTATAAAATGCAAGATCAAAAAGCAAAAAGGTATTAAACTGCCATTAATATGTGAAGTCACCAGTAGAATTTAACTCTGTCTGATATTGTATTTAATACCACTTACACAGCATATAAACATAAATGTATGTTCCAGTTTTTTAGTAAAAATGCCCTATTTATTATTAGTATATATTCATTGGCAATAAAATGTTTAGTTATTTTTGAAGTTTATGTAAATTGGGTTTGTAGCCAACATTTTCGTCCCAGCCTTTTCTACATGTTTTAACAATCCAAGCATGTTCATCATCATCTAAAAATACATAAGTGAAAATGATAAACAATCCTTTTTTCAACTTTTGCTAAAATGTTTCCCTTGGTGTGAAGATGTTTTTAATACCAGCTAGGGTATATTAGCCACAGTAAAATAATATGACAATGATTATAATTTAATTTAATACTTTAATTAATTTATGTCAGATGTGCATAATGGTTTACCACTCAAAGAATTTTAGTTGTTAAATGTATGAAATGCTTTGGGGAAGATGTGTAAATTAATTTTTGCCTTTTACACCAAACATGCATATTTTAAGATTTCAACATGATTTTAGCTGATAAGCTGCTAAGGTATACAACTTTGTTGTAAGTCATTATGCACATGTTATGCAATATGAGGTAATTTATAAGAGTGCCAGAGGAGAGAGCCTAGAAACAAGGTTGGGTAATTTGACACCTTCAATACAAAACAATAAAACAAAATACAGGTAATTAATTAGATTCAATAAATTAGATTAGATCCAAATTTAAAAAAGTTTTCGATAAATGATGATATTAGGCCTGAATCTCATAGCCTACTTTTACTGTTATTTTACCTGCATTTCGAAGAAATTTATTTGTATAATCCACTACAACTCGTGTTACTGGGTTATAAAAACCATCACCACAATCATAACACCCCTCTGGTATCTCTCTTGGTGGCACATGGTTTGTCAACTGGGAACGACCTACATGAAAGAACTATGTTAGCAATGAATCTAAAACTCAATAAACTCATCAGCAAATTAGCTAATAACAATGTCCTGTTTCAATCACATGGTAGTACTGGATATCTTGTGAAGATTTTCGATCCAGTCCTAGGACTGAATTAATTTTGATCCAGTTTTATAACTGGATCAAAACTAGTAACTAGTTCAATTCAAAAACCACTCATTTTACTGTAGATGTTATTTCAAATCCACACATTATAACCGGGTCAAACTGTGTGGACTTGAAAACTGTTCCAGTCCTTATAGTAATACTTGAAATATTACACCAACAAAAATGCTAACTATAATTACATTACACAAAGTTTTGCTGACCTGCAGGTCGAAGGCCATTGCATATTTCAGTGTAGAATCTTCTGTCATATCCATCACAGTATTCCCAGTCTTCAGGTTTGTATTCTAGCCCATCAGAAAAGACAAGATCACCCTAATAATACATTGTTGCAATAATTCCATTCATTCACTACAGTACATTATATGGGTAGGTTAAGCTATCTTTAACAGGTTAATGAGAGACATGGGTTAACCCATTAATAACCCAAGCCCTCCCTTTGAAAACCAATTATCTGGCATTATAGGCAGTAAAAGAATACATTGGGTAATAAGGCCACTGTGCACACCATTGCTGTTACAACATTTGCCAAGGAGCATGCAAAACATTCTATAGAATTGAAGAGGTACTGGTATATTGTTTATCATAATGTTAACATATAGTTTTAACAACAGAGTTAAGGGGGCTGTAAAGATGAAACTTCATTAGATCCTAACCTATGCACTGCAGTGCCAGCTGCAAACGACCAATTTACAGATTTAACTCTGGCTAAGACAAGATAATTTACCTGACCAGGAACCCCCCATAGGCAATGGGTTAATATAACCTAACTATGTACTTTAATCAACGTAGTACTAACCTCTTTGACTTTGCCATTTTCCCACATTGTCTCAACAAATTTACTACCATTGTCAAAAAACAACTGTCCTTTTCCATGAAACCTGGAAATGTATGGGACTGTTGTTAATAGAAATGTACAAGATACTACATATTACTATAGTATTACTATGAGAAGTTGTTAAAAATATGTGAAAATAGTTTAACAAGAATAATTAACCAGTTTCATAAATTTGGGTGTGATCAACAAAAATTCCACCCTGGCAGTCCAAAAATATTTTTGCCCATGTCAATAAGCCATTGATATCAAATGAAAATCCCCTGATGATTAACTGTTAGGGAATAGGAAGTTAGCAGAAGGGAAACTCAGCCATATAATGTGACCCCACTTTTTATGCAGAGTATTAAAATGAATCAGAGCTTCTATTAGTTGTTGTGTTCATTTGTCTACTGGTCATAGTAATAGCAGAGGGCATGTGAGGAAACAAACTTCAAAGTTTCTTTCTTGTCCCTCCTCATTTATTTCTTACTCTGTGGAACTACTTACATTCCATCTTTCATTTGACCTTCATATCTCACTCCAAGGCCAACAGGAAGAGAGTATTTCCCAGTCCCTTCCATTCTAGAAATTTAATACAGAAAATTTAAATTAAAAAATTCTAGGTTTGAGTTTTGCGTACTATTAGGTGCAATACAACAAGTAAGATACTTATTTGGGTTAAAAAATTTACTTTAGATTTTGTGAGATTTATGAAAAAAATCACCAAGTTGACTGAGGCTTCGAAAAGTATATAAGAAAAGTATACGTGAGTATGGTTGAAAATTCCTGATATTGTTTATTGATAAACACATTCAGGAGTATTAAAAACACCGTTATAGTAGCCTAAGAATTCTAGAATATACAGTTTCTATTTATGTAATAAATATACCGTCCATTTCTGTATTCTCCGGTGTAATTACTGCCTGTATGTTCCATTTTCTTTAAAGTTTCTAGGTTTTCAAACTCATGCAAGGCTTCATGTTTAATTACCGGTACGTGCCTTCTCTGATTATATTTTGTCGTTGTTACCATGGTGATACTGTACATGCGCCTGCCATGACATCAACGTTTTCTTCGATACTTCGTGTAAATTGTACTTTTGTGATTAGAAAAGATAAAATTCGATCGCTTCGCCGGTGATAAATTTTAATTTTAGTTTTCATTTTTACAAAATTCGATCGTTTGACGATAAGTTTTTATTTTAGTTTTCGATTTTATGGTTTTATGTTGTTTATTCTCACCACTTTAGCCTTCTAGTGATTTTCTTCCTGCTGACTCTCCTCTTTATTGTTATTAGGGTAGAACACTTCCGATTTCACACTGTGTTGGTAAAACAGGGTATTACTAATTACAGATACGTTCTTAAAGTAAGTATGATTAGTACCTGGTTAGCGGACAAATGGTTGTCAGATTTTCCGAACTAAGCAAAGAAGAAATTCAAGTTTTTCTTAATAGATTTGTGTATAAAGCGCTAAAACAGTTTAAAGGATGAAATTCAAAAACAAGCTTTTCAACGAGGCTTAAAACCATTGGGTTTTGTATATTTTTTATAAAGTACTGATTTTCGTCGTTTACAAATGATGGTGTTGAGGCGCCACATAGTCCATACCAGTTTGAGTTTGCAAAATGATCGTTAGATATTTCTCAGATTCAATGAGCCCATTTATGTTGTAACTAAGCTTTGCCGCCTCTGCAATTAATTGAGCATTTACAGTAAAATGAACCAGCAATTTAGTGTTTGAAAATTTTACATTTACATAATAACATTAAATTTGTGATAAACTGCAAAATGTACATACACTCTTCAAAAGTGGGTTTGACTTTCACACGGCTTTAAAAATTAGAAAGGGATCTCATCTTTCGCCTCTACTATTGTCCGATTCATTGAATTAATCGCCTTTACACCACTGGCTAAAACATGATAAAACCAGATAATGTTCTTATCAGCTGAATAAATTCTTTTAATGCTAATGACCAAAGACAATGATGGCAGTAAAATATTTTCCGCAAAGCGAATAGAAATCGGTGGTATTACGACTATAAACCCGCCAGCAGTAAAAATTTCCCATTTTATATTTCGTTCAAAAATGTTGTGGTACTGCCGAATGGAAATGGTTGCATTTTTTCCTAGAAATACGGCGGACTTAAAAATAATTCAAAGATTCGCATTAACTTTTTACACAAACGTTTTCAATTTTGGTTTGAGTTAATTGTGTCCATAAACTGACTATCCTCCATAACGTAACCTCCATTGTGTAATTTAAACAATCGCTTGTCCACGTTTTGAACTTTATTTTGAACTGTCTGACGCTCGTAAATTAATACAAGCACTGTGATATAAGTTAGTGTTTCAATTCAGAAAAAGTTCAAAAATGCAAAATTTGCAAATAGTATAATAGAAAATATATATTTTTAACATCAAAACGTTTGATGAATGTAAAATATATTGATTGTTCAATAAAGAGACTTGGCGGTTGGATATGTATATTGTAGTGACTGACTCGTATAGCCGCAGATTCTAAATTGGTTGGAGCCAGAGCTAGAAAAAAAACGGAGTTTTCTCACAAAAAATTAAGACTTCTCTTTTGATTCCGGTATACGCACTAAACAAGTTTCTAAACCTAACCCTAATTTATGAAGTGCGTGACATCAAAATTTGACACTTGGGTGTAAACTGCAACTTGCGTATTAGTTATTTATCATTTGTGCGGGGGGAAGGTCCGGTTTATTTTGAGATCAGTGAGAAGGACAGCGTTTTACTAGTTGGCATGCACGCACCCCCCAGCTGTGGGCCAACAACAATTAGCCTCAAAATTGAGTATTTACAAAATGTTGCTTACCACTTTGAAATAGTGATGGAAATTCTCTTGACAACATTTGAACACTCTTGTCGTAAAAATATTCTTACCACTCCTCCCACGGTCCAGTATATTACAAGGCAGTCACTTGTCAGATATGACTTCCGACAGTTTTGGATGTTTAGATATCCTGCTGTCTGATTTCCGTAGCAATGTACAGCCTTCATAACAATTATAAGTTGACATGATACCAGAATTTATAAGTTTTAACCTGGGCAGTACTTCTTAATGACCAGCTTGACGCGTACTCGCATAAACCTCCCTATCGATCGAATGTTATGCACACCTGGCAACAAGACCTTTCACGTTCTTTCTACTTCTAGTTCTACTTTATACAAATAGACAGTCAGAGATTCCATTTGGTTTGGCTATTGCCTTGGCGTCAGCTATGTCATTGGTAGAAAGTCTTCAAGACTGGCAAGATGCTGTACAGTACTACAACGAAGGCGATTTCCAAAAAGCACTGGAGAAATTTTTGGGGATGGCGGACCCGTCCGCAAAAATCACATTTAACATTGGCAGAACTTACATGTCATTGTGCGACTTACAGAAGTCCCTACAGGTATATAACTGTAGTATTTCTTGATATTTCAATTCTGTTCACAAGTGTGGTGTATTTAAGCCAGCGAGGTCTCGGGTAAGGCCATTAAATGATTTATACTTAGTTATGGTTTAAACTTTGAGTTTGATGAATGGTTGAAGTTCAGAGCAGAACAAGATAACATTTATCATTGCATATTGTGTAATATCATTCATTTAGACACTATTTCTGGGCAATTCTCATTGAGTATTCTTTTAATTGATTTTAGTACTTCAGCGCCGGAGATTAATTGAATATTATTTTCACTTTCGTATAATAGTACCGAGACTATTATAGTATAGGTTTATTATATTCATATTGCGTATGATACCCTTTACTAATTAACAAGAACAGAACGTGACCTTGCGTTTAAACAATCAAATTGTTTCAAGTAATTAGGTTGTTATTTTCATGAAATGCCGTTCACAGGTTAAGTGAACGTGTTGGTAAAGCAATGTGGTAATTTAACTACCAATTGGACGTCTATTGCATTTATATTGCATTAGGCCCAAACATGGAATTTTTGGGTATCAAATAATTGTTACACCTGCTTATTGTTGAGGGGTTTGGTCCATGAGTGGGCCCATTGGAGTGGGCCTGGAATGAGACAAACACGATGCGTCATGCGTGTGCGCTTCCATATCAAATCATTTTGTTACCAAATAGTAGACCACTTACCACCCACTGAGAGAAACCATGTAACGAAGGAATGATATTTTCTACACTTTGACAAAATTTTTTAAATAAATTCAAAATGCTAATACACTAAAAATGTCAAAACTTTTCACATCTTATAAACATTTGAAGTGGCATGTTTTTATTTTGTAATATGAGCACTTCAACTTGTTTTAATGAAAGAAAATTACCTGGCCTTAGTGTAGTTGTCTATACCTTGGTCAACTGAATTGTTATTTTGGGTTTTCCAGTTACAATTAATATAAAATAGTAAAACATTTATACATATATGACTGTTTTTGACTGGTTTACCTTATCATATAATTTTTAATTTGTGGATTTTAGTCCTTTCAGCTTGTGATAAGAAAAGATGAACACTTAGCTGTGGGACATTTTATGCTGGGAGTTGTTAACCTCATGTGTGCAAGGTATAACTATAAATATTATACCTCAAATTTAAATCGCCCAATAGGGAAATAGCTTTTGTACCACATGAAAATGTGACAAATCATGATATCACATGTCAGTTTCAGCCCCAGTTCCTGTCGCATGTGCCATGTGATAATACTATTATCACCCGTGCGACGGGAACTGGGTGCAAACCTGGGATGTGACTTTCAAAATGTTCACTTTTTTATAGTGTGTGTGTGTGTTGGTGTGTTGCTATTGCAGTATCGAACCAATTAAGTCATTCATGTACCATTTGCATGGTGGGAAAGCTTTTACTAGTGTGATACCGTGAAATGTTACCCAAAGTGATATCAACACTAAGGGTTACATTTCACAGTATCACACTTGCTTCGGGTAATTAAATGATAAATAATATGCTGTTTACTGAGTGAAAAAGGTCATGACAACTCAGAAGCAGAGAAAGGCCAGGTTGCTACACAGATTTAGGCACAGAATAATAAAAAAATGATTGAAAGGCTTGCTCACATTGGCACCTTTGAAGTTTTTGTCCCTGTGCAGGTTACCCATGTTGCACAGCCAGTAATTAAACTGTATACTTTGGCCAATCAATTGCAGAACTGGTTGGTCCTAGCCACCAGACTGCATATTTTTGCATAAAATTGCGGGAACACATTGTACCATTGAGTGGCCCTTCTGTACACATTTTTATTCTGTGACTTACATAGTGGGAAGAGGGGACCATGTAGAGGTATAAAGGGGCAAATGTATTAGGAAGTGAGGAAAACTGCTAAATTATGTTCTTGTGTATTTAATCAGAAATGATGAACAGTCTACAGTAACATAATGTGTTATATTGCAATCTCTACAAAAAACCTTCCAAACACCACATATCGCTAGATCTTAAAACTGACCTTCATAATTGTAAAGTAACGAAGCATGCATCAGGTTACATACGGTACCTATGTTGTATTGCATCAGGTTAAATAATCTGTTTACTATAAATTAACTGTTGAGCAAATAATTCAACACAATTAATTATTACTGGTAAGTGGTTTGACTTGTTAATATTTGTTTTTATTTCCTATCTATTTCTGTAACAGACATGCAGATGCATTGATAAATTTTAATGAAACTTTTCGTAATCTACGTGGAAGTAAATTTATTGATTATAAGCAGCTAGGAATGAGATACAAACTATACGAGTGTGAGGTAAGGTCTTAAGAATATTTTGGTTACTTAATTGGTTAATTACCATTATCAACACTAAGTAAAACAACAAAACAACAACCCACATTTGTTTTACAAACATTTCCTCATTTACACACAAGTTGGCTAGTGGCATTCTCCATTCTCCATGGTCCTTTGCTTCCTCTTTTTTTATGTCCTGTTTTCTTCTGTCTCTCTTCACTATCTGACTTCAACTTGTCCTTGGCCTTTCTTGACCTCTGACACCTCTGACTACATACAGGGCTGATAACTTTCTTCACTCACCCCTTTATAACTATTTTTGTGCAGATCTAATTACCAAAAAATTTCCAGAAATTGCAATCCAGTTAGCTTAATCTCAAAATTTTAAAGCATTTTAGGTCCAGACCACATAGGTGCTTGATTATCGTGCTCATACTATGTTAGTGCCAGTATAATAGTATCACACTATTTAATACTATAGTATTAAACTGAATAATGAAAATACTCTAAGTAGTCTATAGTGTAATTTATACTGAGTAGTACTGGTATATATTTCCTAAATACTGTACTAACTGTTTATTCTCAACGTTAGGTTCTTTTAAATAGAGCAGTGTGTCTTTCTAGTCTTGGCTATAATGAAAGTGCTACAGAAGATCTTCTTGTAGCATTACAACGCAAAGTCGAACCACGCCACAATATTATTGATGTTAGTTTAGAAAACCTACAGGTAGGCCCTATATGAGTTGCTTATATATCTAAAAAAATATGCACTAAAAAATGCATAATACTTAATTAAAATTATATTATTAAACAGTTACATAATTAACCTTCATAACTTTTTTCAAAATTATTATGTCAAGGTTTAAAAACAGTTATTTTTACAAATGTAATATTAATTACAAATACATGGTAAATGTACAGTGTTTTTGTTGACAGAGAGGAAAAGGCATTGAATTTCTAGTCATGGATAGCATATTCCAACCACCCAAGTCAAAAACAGCTAACTTAGAAAAAAGGGATTATCTTGGAAAAGCTCAGGTTTGTTTGCTAATTTTGCTCAATTTATAAGACCAAATTTATTATACCTGTAATGATTGAAAATATTTGACAAGCCTTAAACTTCAGTTCTTGTCTTTTAGGTGGTTATGGATACCTATGAGATAATGGAAAGCCCTGTACTTTTGGTAAGAACTGTCTGTCTATCTGTATGTCCGTCGATCAATCTATTTGTCTGTTTGTCTGTCCATTTGCTTGGCTGCCTGGCTTCCTATCTGCTTATCCATTTATCACTTTGCCTCTCAGTCCATCCATCTGTCTATACATTAATTTCTCTGTCTGTCTGTCTGTCTGTCTGTCTGTCTGTTTGTCTGTCTGTTAGTCAATCCATTTGTCTGTGTGTCTTAGTCTGTCTATCGTCTATTTGCCAATCCATTTGTGTCTGTCCGTCTGTCTGTTACTCACATAGCTTGGTTTTCTTTTCAAGAGAGATAATGTAAAAACAAGCTCCACTACACCAGAATC
>JAOBAZ010064446.1:0-16842 GCA_026546875.1 Pteroeides caledonicum | reverse complement strand
AAACGAAATAAAAAAACATAAAAGAAAAACAACGGGCAACCACTTAAATCAATATCATTAATATTTATATTACCAAGTCATGCAGTACGTTTATCTTATAGAGCGCGCGCCGTGCGTTAGAACAGCGATGGACAAAGTTGAGCTCTATGACTGAAGCTAAACTGTAAGTGTATAACTATATGCTTTTCAAGACGAAAATGACTGTAATAGTTTCGTTACCAAAAACATTTACCGGTACTTCTTAGTTAACTTCATTTTGGGTCATCTTGATTATAAAGTAATTACGCCCTATGTATATCTATGAACTGCGGCATGCTTGATTTAATTATAAGGCTCTTTTTTATGACAATTTTGACAAAAATTGAAAAATTTTGATACAGTTATATTTCATCTTGGATAAGTTAGTAATATACAGTGTCGATTGTGAGGTTAAAAACCTAGAAACAATTCTGATTGTCTTCCTAGTACAAAATATCAAAAATTGTTTGCGGATACTCTCATTGTTAATTATCTTTTATTAATTTTTGTTTGCGTACGTCTGTCTCGAGAGACAAAAATAGAAACATATTATTTCTATGGAGACAACTGACAGAAAATTCGCGTCATAGCTTAGTACTTTAATTTGTTGAGTTACAGCGCCTGCTGTGTATGGCTATGCAGTTAATCCCAGCAGGCTCTGTCGTGCAGTTGTCAAAAGTGAGGACCGAGCCTGAATCTGAAGGTGCTGATACTGTATTCTGCTGTGTGAGCCCTCTAGTCTCTTGCCAGAGATTCTTTCTACCCTCGTTGCTTTTCCTAGATGGACAAACTCATGGTCCACTCGTTCATGATTCAATTTGAGGTCAACAGCCACAACTTCCATGCAGCATGCTAAGCCATTTTTTGTAACACGATCGTGCTATGAAAGACGTTATATCCGCGTTCTTGGTGGCCGGGAGTGGAGTATCTGCATTCCCTCGCTGCAGTCATAGAGCATAGGCAGCCAAGAGTATTTTTTGTATTAATTATATTTTGTATTAAATCATTAATAAAACGCAAACAAAAGGTTAATAATGTTGTTGGTGTCAATATTTTACAGAGAATAATATATGAGAGTGAGACATGAAGATGAAGACTGGTAGGCGGCATGAGGTGTGCGTATGACCGCTGTAGTACAGTATAGTAAATTAACCACACTGAATACCACACTGTACTACACTGGTACAACAGCAGTCAAGGTACACGTCTCAACGTTTGCTTTTTATTTATGATGGCTGCCTATGCGTAGAGAGGCTACCCTGCGCACTTGTGGTCACCAGACTCTTTTTGGCATGAGAGCCATGGCGTTTTATGCAATCCGTTGGGTGAGTTCAACGTCCAATGAGGTGTTCAGAGGTGATAAATCTTATGTGATATCCTCCGCGATGTCGAGGGTAAAAAAACGTCTTTATAATGGCGTACAATAAATAAACAATGAATTTGTCAGTGGTCTTTGTCGTATCTAAAAGATAATTAGCACAGTATGCCTGACTGACGGGAAAGGCCTACGCTTCAAAATGTTAGCCAATCATTATCAAGTACATTCGAGATTGCGTCACTATTATAGTATATGCTTTTCTTTATCAAGCAAATTGTAGCCAAGCAAAAACTCATCCGTTTGACATTTTAAACGTTCACGTGAGAATCTTAGGATAAATATTAAAGCCCGCTTAATACAGTTAAATGAATAGCCATAATAAAAATATAAAGAGGGAAATTTATTTACGTTTCGTAAATAAATTTTCGTAAATAAATAAATTTTCCTCTTTATATTTTTATTATGGCTATTCATTTAATTATATTAAGCTGGGCTTTAATATTTATCCTAAGATTACGGTTCCCGCCTGGCACATCCATTGCAACAGTGATTCACGTGAGAAATAGATAAAGCTGATAGTTTATATGGCACCGGCTGTAGAAAGCCGAGTTTACCTATTACATTCATACGTAGCATTGCTTGCCATTGCTTTTTATTCATTTACAACTGAATTGATGCCAGTTCTCTCCCGGACTTTGGTTTTAACCTGTTACCGTATTTAATATTAGTAGACTAGTTTAGCCTCTGGTACTAAGGATTATGACAAGCAAAATATCACGCGTTTCATATAAAAATTCAATATACGAGTGAAGTGGAAAAGTTCAAATAGGCGTTTTTTCTACGCCAAGAATCTCTAATTTTATTCTCAGTATAACTTTAAATGTCGCATACCATACGAACAATTGTCCACAAATTGACGAAGGAAAAAGTTTTATGGCAGTCTTACATTGTTTAATTTAACTAATACGAAATTTGTATTTCCTGAAGTGAGAACACAACATTCAGCGGAGCCAATCGGTTTTCGTATCGGTTAAAACTGTGCAACACTGCCAACACAGTACTTAGACTTATTGTAGTGACTAGTCTGTAGCCATGACTAAAAAAAGCAGACTAGAACAGTTGATAATGGTGTCACGCGGAGAGAATCTTAATTACTTAATTGAAACATCAAATTGGTCCAGAAGGATCTCCATGGTGTTCGAAAACAAATAAATATGCACAACTCCGGTGCTCTGTAAAAAAAGTGACATGGTGATTATTCACTGATATCCGCAGTGATGCTGAGATATTTGACACTTCGTATCTGGCATGTACGTTAGCCACAAAGAGCTAAAAGTGAAACAGAACACGGAAACATCTAGGTAGATACAGGAAGCAAAATCATTAACGCCGTTTACATTCTGAAATGATTAAAGTATATTTTTGATGCGTGTATTTCAGATTTTAACAATGAACGACTCAAGCAATTCTAGTACAACTTCAACTTGTCACCTTCAGTTATCGTCAGCAATCGCTATGGCCACACTTAACATAATTTTTTGCATCTTGGGGATATTTGGCAACCTCTTGGTCTACTTCGCCGTGTACAAAACACCAGATTTACAAACAGTTGGCAATGCGTATTTGGTGCTATTAGCAAGCGCTGACTTTCTTACAAGCTTCGTGGCTCAACCACTTTTGGTTGTTATGATTATTCAAGAAACTAACAATGAATGTAACAAAATTATAACAACAGTGTTTCGAGTGGTTGGCAATTTTTCATGTGCTGCATCGTTTCTTATGTTATGTTCAATAACACTAGAGCGATTTCTAGCTGTTTTAAAACCTATTGTGTATAAGACGTTCCACCCAAGAAGACGGCTTTGTATCATGGCAATGCTGAGTTTTATACTTCCTCTGATTTACACTGTTCTTCGTCTAACCGTCAGTAAGAAAGGGACATCTTATTTCAGTGGAGTTTTATTTGTGATTGGCTATATTTTTATAATAATTTGCTACATTGCTATACTGGTCCAACTACATCGACAGAGCAATAAGATGGCGACATCTTCTCCCGAGGAAAACAGCACATTAAGACGTCATGCTGAGAAAGCTGTAACATCAACGATGGCAATTGTTATCATTATTTTTACAATCATGTGGGTACCATTTTTTTATTATCGCATAAGTCAACCGTCAATAAACAGCGGCGTGAACTACAACTGGGTTCGCACAACAGCCATAAGCAACTCAGCTTTAAACCCCATTGTGTATTCATTAAGAATGGAAAGATTCAGAAAGGCATTTAGGCAGGTTATTACTGATGGCTTAACCACAGTGTTTTCGTCACGAGCATCCTCCATTAGCAACGCTAACTGACACGATATCTCAATGTGTTTGTGTACTTAGCTGCAAGTATCTTTATAAATTTTTCAAAAGAAAAACGTTTGTTTCTTTTTTGAAACTACGAATGTTAATGGATCGAATCTATATATTCCTGAAAATATGACAAGAATGATATACATGTACATATATGCAAAGAAGCTACCTGCTGGTTGGAAATTTAGCCAAATAAATGCTACAATGAAAGTCCCAAATTTTAAGTGTAAACCCTATGGTCTTCGAAGCTTAATGACGTATCTTTTATCTTTTTCGTTTAGTATAACCGTATATGTACGTAACCATACGTAACCATATTATACACTGTATGTAATAAAGTAAATAATATGTGATCTAATTAATTCAAATGACTGACACTAAATCAAATTAGAAAGGAAGGATTATTTTAATGCTTTCGCGACAGTTTCTTGGCAAGTAAAATAGTCTGGCGCGCGTAAGCTTGTCTAAAAGAATAAGGTTAACCCTTGTCAGGAAAGGATTAACGAGGAAAGGCTTAACCCTTTCACCACAAGACATCAGACTATGACAACAACTAAAACTCAACCTTGTCGGGAAGGGGTTAACAAGTTTGTAAGCTTTTCACGAAGAGAGCTCTTCATTAGCAATGGGGCATTAGACGACGAAAAAACCAAACACTTGTTATTCGTTTTCCAACGCGAAACTTCCTTTTTAATCCCCTGCAGGTGTTGCCCTACGTAAAATAATAAAGTAAACCTTTGTCGTGCAGGGTTAAAAATTTTTCGTCTCAAGTAAAAAGTTATTTCCTAACGACTGTAACAGTTTTGTCATATCTCTCTTGGTTCTTGAGATATTTTCATTTGAATTTTTGTTTAGTCCCAATAATTTACTAAATGTTTAAGCTTGGATTTTACCGGATGAACAAGGGTAATTTTTTATCTTGACGCTCACATTGCAATATATACCAAATTTAGATATCTTGGTGTTTGGCTGTTAATGAGTTATCTGGCACCAATCAAACAAGCTGTTATTTGAACTAAATAATACAAGAGCTTCTACAACGTCAACCCAGTTATATAGTGAGATCAATGAATCCAAGGTCATTGAGGTGAAACCAGTTCAATGGGTTAAACCGCGTTTTCAAGATGGCGGATCTAGCAAAAGTTCAAATAAAAATATTTTAAGAATTGTGAAAGATATGAAAAAACTGTTGAAAACGAAAGCTTTTCTGGTCCTTCTCTTGACAAGTTAAATAGCCTGGACTAAGCCTACGTAAGATGGTCTGGCGTTAGCCTACGCAACTATAAAACTTTGCCCTATTGTCAGGCTGGAAAGAGTTAACGAAACAGTTCAACCTTTTTGCGACAATTAAGAACTGTTATTATCGTCAGTAAGGGGTGAGGTTGTTTGACATGTCGTAAGTCTGGTATCCATAGGTATTTGGTAAAGAAGTTTACTCGAGAAAAATAAAATCTCACGCGTATTTGGCAAAATAAAGTGCCTACAGTATGAAACGGAATTTTTTGTTTTTCTGGTGATTGTTTTATTTGAAAGAACTCGTGAAATGATTGAAGAACTGATTAACAGTTTTTCATACCTCTTAGCAAGATATTAAGTATTCAAATAAATTGGCTGCAACGTCACTGGTTGTGTACAGCGAATTTGCATATTGGAAAATTGCGTCTACCTTTGAGACTATTAAATAAAATTACTTCAAACTTTGCATGTGGATACACGCAACTAAATGTAGTAACACTCCACAGGTTTTATGTTTGCCATGATGAAATGTTAGATTTGAGTCGATGACTTGCAAAACGCAATTGTTTATTTTCTCTTCGGTAGTAACCTTTGTAAGTTTTTCAACAGATTAACAATGTCAGTGCATCCTAAAACAGTACGAACGTGAAAACAGTTAAAAATACACAATTATTGTATTTTGATAAAACCGGCCCAGTGTTATTACAATTAGTTGTGTGTATTCACATTCAACGTTTTAAATGATTTTATTTAATAATCTCAATGATAGACGCAATTTTCCAATATGCAAATTCGCTCTACACAACCAGTGACTTCACAGCCAATTTATTTGACTATTTAGTATCGCGCTAACGAGAAGAGATATAAAAAAACTGTCAATCAGTTCTTCACGAGTTCTTTCAAATAAAACAATAATCAGAATAACAAAAATTTCGTTTCATAGGCACTTTAAGGGAGAACTGTAAATATTAATGTATTTTTAAATAAATCCTATTGGTATGGAGAATAGATTTCTATTTTGAACTTCGGTCATAGTTTATGAGGCCAAAAAGTTTAGCAGGAAATCAACAATCGACAAGGAAGAAATAGAGAGTTCTCGTCAACTCTCTTGTTCCAGGCAAACGAGAATGACATGCAGTTGACGAAACTTGCTTGGCGGGGCATAACAGCGTCGGCAATATTACGTTTTTCGTATTCTTTTTGTTACTATTGACAATGGTTCCGATATCGCCTGCTTTGAGTTTTTTTGGAACTGTGTCAGAAAATTGATCAGGAAGGTTGTCCGTTTTATTAATCGTACAAATTGCGAACCGCTCGCCGTTCAAAAGTCGCACCAAAATTTAAAACAGTGCAAAGTTGATGAGAGTAGATGAGATGATGAGAGTTGATGAGGATACACGAGTGAGAGTTAAAACTCTTATCAAGTCTCACTGTCATCGTCGTTTGACCGTAGCTGTAGCCAGTACGCATGCTAAAGTGAAACGGCAGTTGACTTTATCAACATAGAAAAACCTGCATTTTCATTTACAAATGAACGAAACTGTCTTCTTCCCCTTTCCTCAAATTTTCCTTGTATTTCGCTGTTACAGTCATACTGCTGAACCAGTATTGCTGCAAGAGCGAAATACGAACTTTGAAGAGGAATCGCATCTAATTATTCACCGTACGGCCACGAGGGCTAATACGAAGAGGAATATTTTACAAAGTTATATATTACAAAGTTATTCGGAATGGTCAGAACTATACGAATATGCAAATAACCTATAAGCGAGACAAGCCTTTTAAATGCGTAGAATCAGTTTTTGGTCTACTTCATTCGGCGCTATTTAGACGCTCTCTTAGAACTGTATTTTCGCCCATGGTATCTTGTAAGACATAAACGCATGCAGCATTTACAATCTCCAGGACACGCGATTGTACAAACATATAATATACAATCAATTAATCATAATAAAAAATAATATAATTAAGTGCAGAATTAACGTAACAGCTTGTTCCTTTCGACATATTAACGTCACAGCTTAGCAAAGAGATAAATATGATTGGACAAATTACAATTTTCACAGTACGAACTCTATTTTTATAGAAGAACGGTTTAAATTAAACTTTAAGTGTAGATAGTACTATTCAAATAAGTTATGCTTCTTGCTCAGGGGGTGGTACAACGCAGACTGGGACATGTGAATGGTGGACAACATAATCACTGACACTTCCAAGAATTGTACGTCGAATGGTTCCCTGACCACGAGATCCTAAGACAACTATCCTCGCGTTCTCATCTTTGATGTTTTTACAAATTACTTCTCCAGGGTTACCGCCTTCCTTAACCAATTTAAATGTGACCTAAAAAAGACATAAATATGCTTTTTGATTCTTGTCGAGATAAATGGCGAGTTGTTTCACCAATACAGTTGTTACATTTCGCACATGTAAATTCAAAAATAACAAAAGATTTTGAAACTACGAATTTTTAGAGATAAAAACTTTTACAAACACTTTAACATATCAAAAACCCAACTTCTACATTCCCTTAATATTTCACACCCCTCCTAGCATTTGAGATAAAAGCGAAAACTCGGGCAATTTCAACTAAAGTTAATTTAAGTCAACTCCGGTAATTTTGTTGCATAATTTGCCTGCTAGCTTCCAACAGACTACAGAAAAAAGCAACTAACTGGAACTTTAACATCTAAACTTTTTTCATGTGAAAGATGTTTACAGTTAGATTTAAATAAATCTTCCGAATTGTGCACATAATGGCGTTAAAAACACGGGATAATGAAGTCTTGCTACTGATGAACGCTCAGGATGCGCATATTGTAATTAGTTCATTAACGATCATATTACAGAATGTGTTTCCAAGTAGGACACCGTCATGGTTTTTGATGAAGTAACTTGGTTGCTTAACATATTCATCAATTGTTTTCGTCCACTAATTGTACCATTCCAAGATTCACTTAGAGTAATGACTGATCAACGACAAGTGTTATGGTCATACTTTACTAACTATAAGAAATAAATTGGCAGTTATCAACTAAATGATCACCGAAAATCAAGATGGCGGCCTCTATGGATTCTGGGGCTAAACTTTGAAAGTAAATTGCAAATAAAAGATACAGTTAAGACAAACTTTATGCATGTAAATGTTTATTTTACTTTATTTAGATGTATTTAGTTGATATTTGTTTTTTTGAGTGGAGCAACAAGTGGTGTTAAAGTAATCGGCATCAGTAATCAGCAATTTTCCTTATCAGTTCATCCCTAATTGAAACAACTAATAAGTCTTTGATTTACTTCAATGAGTATAAAAATTTGAAAAAGGAAATGCAAGGCTCGGTGGATGGTCACCTAATTGTTCACTTAGGCCAGAGAGTCAGAATATAATTAGCAAACCCAACAACTTTGGGGCTGTGCACCAGAGCCGGAGCTTCGTCATGTTTTGCTCCTTTTAAGTTGACCGATGTCAATGCTTTTAGGTAGGGTTTCAACCCTGTTACTGTGACTATCTTTGGAGCTACGAGTTTCGATTGCCTCGTCGAAACATTAAGTGCAAAAATGCGACCCAAACACGTTCATATTGACCACTTATTAACACCACTGCTAACTTTTGTCAGTAAAAAGTGTTTTCGGACAAATTGGATTTGTTTGCCAAATTATTTTATGCTCACGATTATTGCCTATTTCTCGCTCAGCGGTAATGGCAGTTGGTTGTTGTTGATTAATGTGGTTAAATACTTCATAAAAGTTAATTATAGTGTATCAAAACAAAACATGTAACAAACCCAGCGCATGCGCTGAACGGACTGGACGTCACCTTTAATAATTGGAAATTTCAGGTTGTGTTGTCAAATGATTTAAATTTTTATCGTTCAATTTTAATTTTCTAAAGTTTAATTCTCCATGGCAAATCGCCTTTTGAATTTTCTGCAATCCCAATGTACTGTATTTTACAGTCAAACTGGTTGTTCTGTTCCCATGAATATTGCAACATACCTATCAATTTAGCAAGTTTGTTGGCTAACTGCCTGAGCAGTTTGCTTGAGCAAATTGCAACTTAAAAATTTGTAGGTTCCTTTGTTATCAGACAACATTAGTCACCTTGCATTTATACAATTTAATGCTAAAAAGTTCAATTAATACTCTTTTAGCAGTTAGCACATGCATTACATGTATTAGGCCTAGTTCACATGTCAAACTTTTCATGTGCCAAATCTAATGTTAATGAGCAAACTTCTTTGTTTTAGATATTTGCATTACATTCTTCGCATGAAAAGTCTGCTGTCTGAACTAGGCCTTAGCGATTTTGTAATTGGGCTATTTGATCATCCTTGTAACTCTAACTGCAGTTCTTCCACTGTCATGAAGCCATGACTATGTCATAGACATGGCTTCAACTGGTCACTGGCTAAATGAAACATATTTTTGCACAAATTGTTTAATTATGTTTTGAATTTCAATAAATTGTGGTTAAATACACTCATAGATGTAGTAGACACTGGAACACCTTTGCCTGCTTCCTGCTTTATTAATATTATACATTTCCAGAAAAAATTAATTGCCGGAGCTGGAGCTAGAAAAACCAGAGTTTGCACAGCTGTACTTGTAATAGCAGCAGCTAGAACTACAGTAAGATTGATGAATATGTTAAAACCAATACATGCTGTTATCACATGACTTGGAATCAGTTACTTAAAATGTTTATTTTACAAGCTCAAGATCTCACATGGAGTGACCTTGTGATGTTGCTTGATCTTTTTTACTATATGAAAGGCAAAATAACAATGTATGTACAAAAAAATAAAGTACCGGTACATCAGTTCTGGCTTGTAAACGTTTACCATAATGTTGAAGTAGCACTTTAGCATCCTTATCTGCTCTCATGATCACCTCCTCATAACCATCATAAGCAGAGCCACCAACTATTTAACAAAAAGTAAATGTGAAAAAAAGAAAGAGAAATGATCCACAGCTTTTTCATAAGCGGAAAAGTATACAGTCATTGAGTTGACAGTGTGTTACCTATAATATTAGACTAGTGTATACCCAGAGTGAGGATAGCACTTTTTAAAGAACTTTCATTTTAAGCAACTTCGTTTCAATTTGGTTACTCTAGCTGAGAATATCTAACACTATTCCCAGTTACAGACTAAAGAAAATGGCTTTCCAGTTTGTTTCGGTTATGAAAGATGAAATTGACTAAATTAAAGATATTATACCATATTATAATAAATGCTACATATCTCGTAGATATCTGCCACTATTCATCTTCACTCCTGCAAATAACTGTTAACTACATAGAGAGCAACAAGAATATGCAGTAGGGTAGCCAGCCCGATTCATTAGTCCAGCTATGCAAATATTTTCCTGTAAACTTAAGAACTGTTAAAACAATGAATTTCTAAAGAAATGGATACCGGTAATGATAATCATTTGAAATTTAAATAATGGTAGTAATAATGCCAGTTTCTAGTAACTGATGCATAAAGGCAGATCATTAAACTCTTCTGTATTATAGACTAGCATCCTACTGCAATTCACTCAAAAATGCTGTTAAAGGACCTTTGTATGCTTAAACAAAATATTCAGCCCTGATTTGTTATGAAATATTTTGTTAAACAAAATTTGGGGGTCACAGAACTTGTTTGTCAAATAAATGTGCTCAAGTATAAAAAGAAACATATGCCAAAACATACTCTTGTTCAAACATGCTCAAATATACAGCTATTTTGAAACATCACTGTTGCTATGGTAACAAGTGATAAACAAAATAAGTGAATTGTTTTGTATTTCTACAATATTTGGTAACAACTTGAATATTGTTTTAGAATTCTGTTGGAGCAATTTGTTTAATTTTCCCACTCAAATTTCCACAGCTAAAATATCACTAAACTGCCACCAGCCACTTTAACTTCACACTGAACTCAAATTCATTCAGCAAACTGAAAATATATCTCATTAGTGACCTCAAGTTGCTACAACTTGACATCACTCATGACATGTATTCACAACCATAGGGATCTTATACTATACTAGAGGGGGCATTGGGGGTAAAAATCGTAACCAGTTTAGGTTACTATTAGGGGAACTAGTCCGCACAATGCCTTTATGCAAACACGCCATAGGCCTGCTATTTACCCATGGTTACACATCCAAAAACCCAATTTTGTTTCCCCTAATGGTGGCAGAAGTGGTTTCACTGGTTTTACTGGGCTTGCCATGTCAGGGCCCCCTCTAGTACATGTATAACATAAGATCTCTATGTTTTTAACCACTGTCGTCATTTTGACGTCAAGTTCTTGCTAATTCGTTCCCAGCAGTTAATTTGTCCTACTTTAGGACGTGCTTGTTCGCATGTTTGCTACATTCTACAAATTTTTGCATACAGTTTAGCTGAGCCAGAACATGCGAGAGGATTGAAAAGTTAGCTTTTAAGGACGAAAATAAAGTTCAATGAATGCATTCACTTACTCAAACGTTATAAACTGATAACGTGATAGTAATCGATAGGGACAAATATCTCAATACATAACATTTGCCTTGGCATTTGCGTTACACTTACAGTACGAATAGCATCTCAAACATTGCGTACTCTCCACTACCAACAGGCAAACTGGCAAAGCCACTGCGCCGTAATTATAAATATACACCAGTATACTTATATAATTAAAATATAATAATATACTATATAGTTAGTACACTCACAAGGATATGGAGCTGTAGGCATGGCTGGCAATTCCTGGGCATGGAACACAATAACATTATCTTTAGCTTTGCAAACATTTTCCAGATAATCTATAATATTATAGTTAATATTAAACCAAAGTTCTGAAAAATTTAACATTCATTGTGAAGGCAATAGGGTACTTTACTTTAAATGATTATGATATACTTACACTCGAATGCTCGTTCAGAATGTTCACTGTTATCAACACATATAATTACATTCCTTGCGCTTTCATCTGCTTGTTGAGTCATAGCCACGACCAAAATCTTTACTTTATAGTTTATTAAAAGCACCTACTGTACTCTAGTATGTACTGTCACAGGCTAGATATATAATTGTACTGTACTGTACAAATCCGTGGATGGGCACAAATTTGAAAACTGGCCAGGTACGTGGCGATTCATAAGCGCCCGTAATCAGCGGACAGCAGAATCACAGATTGAATCACAGCAAGCTACCACAGTGGCAAGCTATGAGCAGCTGTATTGTCTGATTTGTCTCCCTATATTTTACGCAGTTTACTGCAATTCTGCCGTAGGGGCGGACCAACCAGTTCAGCGTGTTCATTGGCTCTTTTGTTAATTAACATGCAGTTTACTGGTCAGAGTAATGGCCGACAACATGCGTAATGCCACATGCGCAGAAAACAAACTCAAAACATTGGTCGCGACTTGAGTGGGCGCAAAGCACGCAAATTTTGGGTTCTCAAGTTAGCTCGATACGAGAGCGAGCAAAGGAAGTGGAAATGTACTACAATTTTATGAGCAGACAAAAGTCCAATGAACTGAATGGTTTTGCCTTGAAAACTTTCCCGGTACAACGCACCACCCTGTGTTCTGTTAAGCATAGCCAAATTTGGATAAATGATACCAGAGATGCTACGCATCATGGGCAAGCCTGGGGAAAAGTGGCAAAAGCCAAATGGCCAACACTGAGCCAAAAAACATGGAGCCAACCTCGTACCTAGGCCTTATCTCCGCTCCTACTACGACAGAAACTTAGTGAGCTCGATTTATATATACTGGTTTATAACGCCAAGTTTATAATTGTAATACGTCATTTCCAGCCCTTTTGCTTGGTCTTTTGCACAGTTTAGTCCTATAGTTTAATACGTGGTAGAGTAAGACCGAGAGATCTGGAAATGACGCGATACAATTAAAAGATTGGCGTCACTCGGCCAATCCAAAGATCTCCCTCCAGTTATATAAAGTAAGTATCGAGCTCACTGCAAAACTCGGTTGGTCACGTGTCAGTATTTTGAAAATGTTCTTTGCTGCATTGCTCCAGGAATTACGAGAACACCAACTCTTGTTTACTCGTGCTTTTAAGACATTAAAAGAAATTCGCGCGCAAACTATTTTTATCAATAGTGATCAGGAAAATTTAGCATTAATATATTCAGACTTTTAAGCACCTCTATAAATTCAGGCACTTTTAGTTCTATTATCGACAAATTAAAATGTCTATTTCCTTGGTAAATCTTGTTATTCTAATCGGCATGTTTTTTCTACATCTCATGTAATAATTCATGAGTTAACCAATCAGAGTAACCGAATTAATCAGGGGATTGCGGTTGAACAACCACTTCATTTTTTTTGCCACATTTTGCTTCTTATATTAAAATACTTTGGTCGAGCATCACATCACACGGTGATACAATATTATAAATTGAATTAATAGCCTTTAATTGTGCATTGATTGGTTAAAGAACATCAACAATATGGATTTTATGTCTCCTAATTTGAAAGAATTACAAAAGTAGTATATCTACTACTTTAGTGTTCTTTCATATCTCGTTAATATAAGATATTACACGGCGGCGCGAAGATATGGATTTTATTTTCGAGTTGTGAAAACAATATTGTTTCTGTTTGAACATTATTGTTTGAAATATTGTTTCCAATACGAGATTAAATAATAGTAAGACAGAATAACGCAATGTGATTGGTAGAAAAACAACACGTGATCGATATCTTTACTAGTGAAGATATGGAAAATATCTCGCAGTGTATTTCTCAGTATCTTGCAGTCTACTATATATAATAAAATAGGATATGAAAGAACACTAAAGTTGCGTTGTATAACTTGAAGTTTAAACAATTATGTCTTGTACGCAATCTTGGGCTTAATTTTGACCTCATTTGGTAGGGTAAAGAAATTGAAACATTTCTTTAAGCAACATATTTACAGTGAATATTATTCCGAAATATTCTCTAGTTCTCAAGATAACATTTTATCGATAAGACACCTTGCCAATGACGTAATATGCATATCCGTAAATATTCAAGACGGCGGCATGGGATCATCTTTAGCTGAGAATATCTTTATAACCAAGCAAGACACGTGAAAGCCACAAAAATCTATTACACGTGATTTTAAAAGTTCTTTCAAACAAGGCAAACATAAAATCCGTTACTGATACCATTTAACAGACAAAGTCCAAAACACCACAATAATCATCAATATTCAGTATAAATTATTCGATCTATTTATATGCACGCTTTTTCCGTTTTATGCATTGGTTTCTCTGTTTTACTAAAATTATTCAAAACCAGCCTGATGTTCAAGGTGATCTGGCAGTAAGTAAGTTATGTCGTCCCATGGATGACGATATAGTCCTTGTTTGAGTCGTTTCTGGTCCAAGTAATGTCCTGAAAAAACAACATTTGTAGACAGTTATAAACCAATGTTCTATATTGTATCGCAGACACTGACACAATACTGGAGTGTGGCTGACAAAAAAGATCTATTCTTTACTTGCAAAACTCGAGCCAATAAATAATGTACAGAGCAGGTTGCAGCGCAAATTTCGAAAGACGGTCAGACACCTCTGAGATGTCGGACTACTTCACTCGAGTTTTGCCCACGTTTCACTCATTTTTTTCCATCAGAAAACAATTTTTAGCTAAACCTAATCCTAACTTTAACCTTAATTCAATCCATAAAACGTTTATCAATATCACTGACAAAGTTAAAAAATGTATTATTACTAAAGGAAAAGCTTTAACAAATGTGTAATCCAAAAACGACCCTGTAAATCTTGAACCCAGGTCCCCTAGCCTCCGTAGCACACTTCAAGACCCCTACACTTCAATATTCAAAATTTCCAGCAAAATTTCTTTTTACTTTGCTCACGCGTTTAACCATGAAAAGTTCGGTAATATCTATATAAATGATGCTACCGAGTATCTCAGAGGTGTCCGGCCATCTACGAAATTAAAATTTGCGAAGGCGCCAGGGTAGTGGCCAGAATTTTAAAAAGGAAAAGCAATTGGATTAACATCGGATTATTGATCAAAGCAACTATTATTTCACACTCTTTAGATTAGACTGTAATAGTAGTCTCCAACAATAGAGCTCCGCGAGTGTCGGCGACAGAAGAACCAGTTGGTTTAAGTGAATGTTACATTTACATGAATTATACAAATTGAACAGCACATTTTAACTGAATATTTGTCTCACCAATAAATCCTATTGAACGTCCGAGAACAAACAAGCCATTGAGCGCTCCAATCGAAATGAACTCATCAGCCTCATCTCTACAGAGACGTATAAAATATTAACATAATTAGTAAAAAATCAAATGATTTTGTAATCACGTAATTCGTTAAGTTGATTTTGTGCAAAAACTCAACTGTCACTGCCTCAGATACCAATAAACCAATAAGTTATTTTTGTTCAGAAGTTAGTTAAGTACGAATATAAAAAATTATCAAGTTTTTTGCTTTAAGTGTTTACTGGCGTACAAAGAGAAATTGAGCTGCGATCGTATATTGAAGAAATAGTGTTGATGGCTGAGGAACAAGGGAGAAAATCTACGTCAGGAAGCGCCTACGTGTGTCCGTAGTTCATTATTAACCGACACTATAACATTCAAAGTTGTATAATATTTATTACATTTTCACTTGACTGTTTTTGCCTGGAAGAAAGTTTACCCGCAATAGCTAATTAGTTCATGTTGTACAATGTTTTAATACTTTGCAATTCATATTAACAAATGAATATAATTTTTTAAAATCATTAATAAGATTAAAGGTAGTTTGGTATTAAAAGTGGGGGACAATTTTATATGCTTCCCCTATAGCTACCACAAGTGGGAGGACTTATCCCATTCATCCCCTCTGGATTGACGCACTTGGCCAGAAACAGTACACAGGTGTGTTAGGACAGCGAAAAACAAGCATGTTTATGCAGGGTTGTTTTTATTGCTAACAACATTGGTTCATGAATGAACAACCAATTTGTTCTTAAAGGAATTTCCGTGCATGATTCTCTCATTCTTGCACGTGGCATGTTGCGAGACGTTCGAAAAACGTAATAAAAACACGTGCCGTAGGCAAGTGTTTTTTAGCTTTTCGAAAGTCGAGCAACATCCCAAGTGCAAGAATAAGAGTATCCTGCACGGAAAATCCATAATATAACTATTTTAAGAAGCGAAAAAACAGCAGAACCTAGATGCACATTCTTTATTAGAACCTAGATGCACATAAAAATTCTCCAAACATTCGCTAACAGCTAGCTCACAGCGCTCATCTTCGGACTGGATTTTAACTCTACTTTCGGTGATATTTGAGTTATCGCTCGGCATCTTAAAAACAAATATGCATTGGCGGGAAAATTCCCATGCATCATTCACTTTTCCTGCACGCTTATTAGCCAATCAACGCGCTTGAATTCCATCAGTTATATTATAAAGCGTGTTGAGACATGTTAGATCAGCTGTGTTCACAATTGTTGCGCATTTCAACAGTCTTTTAGCGCGTTAAGTAAGTTAACCTTGTCACATACTGTAAAATGTGTTCATCCATACAAGGATTTTCTGGCGGGCTTGTCACCGTCAAAAAATTTTTGCATCCCCCAGAAATATTTGACACCCTCCAAAAATGATGACGTCATGCAGAATAGTTTACAATAATTTCCAGTTTCTATTCATCATTTAAAGCATGGACTTTAAGTCAGAGTATCTCCGAAATTCGTTATCAGATTTAAGCTCCATAATTTGGTAGCTTTTCTCGACGCCCATTTTTCTAATTTTGTCAATGAAAATCTTGCAAAACGCTCAACTTCCAGAGATTGATGGGTAATTAATTTAAATAAAAATTACAATATATCTTTACTTTCAAAGTCAGGATATCAACCTGAGATGTGCTAAAATATTAACAAAGATGTAATATGATATTAGAAAGTC
>JAOBAZ010064335.1:0-12146 GCA_026546875.1 Pteroeides caledonicum | reverse complement strand
CAGTATTGAACTTCTCGTTCCTTGTTTATGAACTCGTGCATGTAAAACCTGATAACGCACTCACAGAGTGCTTTAATCCTTAAATAAAATACATGCTTAACATTTTTTTTCAAACAGCGCCCCAGATATATACGAGGTATCACTATTTCGATGCTAGCATGACAAGTATGAGTGGTAGAAGCAGTATTAACTAAAAAGTGTTGGCTAGCTGTTAGTCCTGAGTCTCCTATTCATCTGTGTGTACCATTTCGAACACACTCCTCTTCATAGAAGCTTTATATGTCAAAAATCCTCAAACCAAACCTTAACTCTGGACTATAAGCTAGCAAAGAATGAAAACGTTTTAGCTAATATTGGTTTCTTTTTTTCATAATTGTGTCGTGAAACAAAAAAGATATATCAGTATTTTTGATCATTTTGTAAATATAGGGTATTACATGGTGGTGCACAAATAAGAATTTTATGTTCGAGTGGCAAGAACGATATCTTTCTTGCCACAAAGAAACAACAGTGTAAACACAACGTCAATGTTTTAAAAATCAGTCCGTATCCAGAACTAATGATACACTGAACACAAGAGAAAAGTGTCAACACTGAGTTAAATGAAGGAATGAAGAATTTCTTATATTAATCAGTATAAGACGACATCATAGTCAGTTTTTTGAATAAACCTGCATAGCTACACATACCGCATACCCGCATAAACACTATAGGTTATAGGGGACAGAATGCCCAAATTACCACACGAAACATTTGAAAAGGTATCGGTGTGACAAAAAACAATTGGCAAGAACCGAAATTCTACATTTTATTTCTGCCACTTCAGCTCAAAAATCTTACCTGAGTTAGTTTTAATGTCAGGTTACTGTAGACTGTTTTTACTTCGACTTTCTCTCTTGCGGCTTGGACTACGGTAGCTGTTCGTTTTACAGACGTCTTCTTTGCACGTTGCAAAGGGTTTGAGCAGCTCAAAAGATATCACCAAGTTATAAGTAAAACAGCAAATCAAAAACACAGGAAGTGTGATGACAAATTGTCAACATCCACCCACCTTCCTCTTTTCTATACAAGCAAATTTCCTGCCTTATTATGAGTAACCAGGAGATGTTTGGGGATCTTAATCTTGCGTTACTGTGTCAGTGATGCTAAGCTCTCAACAAAGGAGTACGTTAGAATGCGATGCGTCTATATATATATATATATATATATACTGAACTTTGTTATCTGGAATCTTATTGCAACCAGCTCGTTCTTCTTCCTTCAGCATTCATTGTTATTTTGAAAAATGCGGTACATGCGACAAGCGTACGTAGCGCAGGCGCGACGTCGCCATAGTCCCAAACTGGTCTCGCAAACGAAATTCAAATTCGAGCGGTAAACAACATAGATTTTATATTAGACTAATATTCACGATTTTTTTATTCTTTTCTTTATCTTAAACAGAAATCCGTCTTGTAACATACATTCTGTTATTTCTATTATGCTTGCGCCAGCATGGGTTATATACACACGCACAGCAGGTTTTCAAGGACTGACATATTCTGGAAAATGCTAGCAAAAGTAAAACCTGAAATTGAGTGAAAAGCACAGCTATGTCTACTCATGGTTTTAAGAAATTAAAGGAAGTTCGCGCACAAACTGACTATGTTTGCAAAACATTGGTCAACAAAATTTAGCATTCAAAGACTTTTAACCCTTTATAGCCCGTGGTCTTTCCACGCTGACAAGCAAAATCGTCTGGCGCTAGACAGAGTAAAATACTAAAGTGTTACGGTGGTCAATGTGGCGTTAATAAGACATGGCAGATAGATTATTAATCAGACATAACAGATAGATTATCAACCTCCTATTAACCGGACACTTTCCCCACTGACAAGTAAAGTCGTCTGGCGTTAGACAGAGTAGAATACTAAAGTGTTACGGTGGTCAAAATAGGGTTAATCAGACAAGGCAGATAATTTACCCTCGATTAACGAAGCACTTTCCGCACTGACAAGTAAAATTGTCTGGCGTTAGACAGAGTGAAATACTAAAGGTGGCCAGACGGGCTATAAAGGGTTAAACACTTACTTCTTTATAAATTCAAGGAATTTCAAGGTTTTGAATTTTCAAACTCAAGGATATTCAGTAACATTCAGGTTTTGTACAAACCCTCGCGCACGCTTCCTGCGACGTACGCAATTGATTTTAGTAAGGGTTTGTTAGATCAGTTAGTAGACTTCAAAATAAAGTTGTCAATTCAAAACAAGGCAAGTAAGGACTAGGTTTGGTTAAAAGAGTGAGTGAGTTAGTGACTAAGCTAGCTTTTCTCTACATCGAAGTTAAAAACGAAATGATGCAAATTGTAAATCGACCTTTGGAATACATCTTGAATAGGGGATCTTAAACGGATTGGACACTTTTAAATTTATCTTAATGGGAACCCAACGTGAAATGCCAACAATTATATGGTAAAAGCAAAAAAAGCAAAAAGGCAGAATGACTTCGATACAGTATAAATAAACCTCTCTTTTAGGGTCAGGTTTGAAGTGCAATTAGATCTTTAAAGATCAAATAAGTCAAAATAAATCTCTTTAAAGATCAAAGTAGAATAAAGTCAGTAATGTAAACAAGCCTTTCTTGACATTTTGCATTTCTAAGGCTCACACGTCGCTTTTATGTCGAGTCATGTTTATTTATTTCCTTAAAATCTATCATTATATTAAAGTCTATTATAAATACAAATCTCAACTCCCCGAGTAAATATTTTATTCATATGGTGCAGTAACTTTTGAAACTTTAACTTTAACATTTAAAACATTACCTTCCGCGTTTCTTTTCAAATTACAGGCAAATCCTTTATTTTGTGCCGACAATTGGGTTATTGTGCCGACAGCCAAGGCATAAGGAGGTGCGGCACAACCCCCCCCCGGACCACGTAGCTATGCTGCTGCTCGCGTTGGGTTAATAAGTAGTTAATAATAAATCACATAACTCATAAGAAAGAGCTGGAATATAAAGTTTTTTTTCAGAAAAGAATATAACAAGTAGCTAAATAAAGTGCCGAGATTTTTAAAATTTCTTTAAAACACATTTCGATAGTTCAATATTCCATTTTCAGTAGAGAACAGTTAGTACACTCGGGTATTTGCGTATAATTATCAATTACCGGATGAGGCCTTTGTGATATATGGAATTATCAAGGTCGCGGTAACACTTACCGAGACCTTGATAATTCCGTATATTACAAAAACCTCATCCAATAATTGTTTTATTATACATTTTCAGAAGTTGTCGTTTTTCTTCGTCGGTAAACGTTGAAAACCGGGAATCGTCCATAATAATATTATATTGTTTCGGATAGTCCCCGGTTCTTTCTCCCCGGAAACTTGGCCAGTTTCCCGCCTTTTGAGCGATACCGCTAGCGCAATTGCGGGCTCAAGCACGGAACCTACAGATAACCCAGTTATCTGTTGGCAGATAACCGAGTTATCTGTAGGTTTCTTGATTGTCGAATTTAACTGCGTGGTTAGTCAATCAAAACGCGTGAAACGACTACAAGCTGTGTTATAGTAATAACAATGTAATACTATACCGTAATTTTTCTATACTGCAGATGACAAATTGAAATGTCGATACATGTTTATAAAATTTCAAAACCTTGTCGATTACGCATAGTTTTTGATTGGGCTGGCACTGTTACGAAATTATATTGTTTAGCAAAGTAATAAAAGTATTTACCTGTGATAACTATAACAGCAACTGTCACAACGGCTTTTTTAAGCATTTTTAACCAAAAAAACGCAGTGAATGTGAAACGACAAGCCAAAGGCGATGTTTAATTTTCTTCTACCCTCGGAAATTCACAGTTTCCAGTCTTTAAAATCGTTCAAAGTTTAGTCTTCAGTGTTCTGTGTAAAGGAAAGGATTAAATTTTTCTAAACTGACTGTTTTCCCCAACAAATCAACTAATTAATAATTGATTTTTTCGGCCACGAATCGACAGCAGTTGTTTTTAGAGATAATGATCAAGTGGCAGGTCACGTGTGGTAGGTCACGTGTTACAAATTAGCCAATAATAAGATTATATTAATCATTTATTTACTGATACCGAGGGAAACAGTGTGGTTTGTGTCCCTGAGACGTTGTTGCTAAACGAGGCGAAGACGACTTTAACAACAACGTCGAGGGGACACAAACCACACTGTTTCCTGAGGTTTCGGTAAATGAATGTTTTGTTATTGCTGCCAAAGGCAGCTCCCTATTCTTAGCAGGCTAGCATTTCGGCAGAGTTCATTCGACCCAGTCTTTGGCGCAACGTATGTATTTGTGTATGTAGTCAAAATCTCGATTTGTAAATGTCTGTCTGTCCGCGTAAATTTATGCATGTGCAATTTATGCAAACGGAAGACAACGAAAGACAGCGATGGATTTGTTGATTTTCACATTTCTTGCCATCATTGCTATTGTATATTGATCATGAAATATGACTGCATGTAGGTCTTGTAGAGGATTTTGTAGTATATTCGGATTTGAAAAGAAATTTCTTTGTGGAATAATGATTCACTCATTTTACTACAGTATTTCAAAGCGGGTATCAGGCTATGTATCTTTCAGGTTCAGACTGCATTTTTCAGGTTATGTATCTTTCAAATTGTACATAATTTTATGTGAAGATGAGCTGTACTGCTGTCTGTGTTCAAAGTACTTAGTTGAACTGGCAATATAAAGCCTTGCCAGTTATTTCAGATAAGTGATAGTTAACTAATATCTAAATTAAAATATTTGTGACTTTTGTGTGCATTGTACTGCTGTAGTTCTATTTGCTTGTGTTCTGTGGCTATACCCTATGCCTCTGAGGCAGCACTTCACTTGCCATAGTAACTTCTAGTATAGCTAATTATAAGTGTCAAAGTTTGAATAATGCACTTATGCGATTGAGCTAGCTAGCATTAGTAGAATCATTTCTTTATGTCCATTGAACTTGTTGCGCACGCGCAGATTTGAATTACTGTGCACGCACAAATCCAATGTCATCTTGACCAGTCAATAAATGTTTGATTTTTGACCGCTTGCGCCATCGTCAAGACAATGAGGTAAACAACGTTTTGTGAACTGGCACGTGATATGGTTTTGACCAATCAGAAAACAGCGATATTCAACTTTGACACTAGCTATATAACAAATATCAGTTATAGACCTGGAGCGAGGGGAATTCGATTAAATATTACCCCCAAGAAAAGATGTACCCGGAAGGCTTTGCCCGAGGGAAATATTTTCCCTAGGGGGTAATATTCCATCAAATCCCCCGATAGAAAGGTCTATAAATTATATATTATCCCGAAACAACGTCTATACAGACAAACCACTTCTTAAAATGGTTTCTTTTCCCTCCATCTTGCCTCGTAGTCGTGCGCGAGGCAATCACGCGTGGTACATGCAAACTCGAATACTCCGCTGCAGCAAGGTATTAGAATTTTGCATTATACAATTACCTAATAGGTAGTGTGTTTGGATAGCTTTATCCAAACACGTTGGGATGTTGCGAGAGTTGAGAAAAGCTACTGAAATCACGAGCCAAAGGCAATTGATTTCAGTAGCTTTTCTCAACCCAAGTGTTTGGATAAAGCTATCTAAACAAGCTACCCATTCGGTAATTGTTTTATAAAATAACAATTTTCTCGCACATTTCATAAGCGAAAGTGCCTTTAACCCGTGTTTGGATCGTGTTATCCAAACACGGCTATTAACCAAGTAGTGCGCTATGCGCGTTATATATAACATGTTATTTTGTAAATGGATATGATATTTCTAAAAAAAATGTAAAGTGCGAGCTTTGCTCTAACGCTAAGCCTCAAAAGCCCGAGAGAAATTCTTAAAAGAGTTCTGGCTGTTTAAATAATATTAAAAGAGCTCTGTACCGCTCAAATACATACAAATTTATTCCAGTTTTTAAAAATATTCCTTAAACATAGTAATTTAGCCTCATAAAATACACAGCGGATTCGTCCTTCGGTATTCAATATTCGTACGCCAATGAGCTTTTATTTACGGAATGTAAAAAAATGCACAGTTGCGAGTTAATTGAAAAATGAAATGGTTAATCAGTAAACGAGCCTGTTTTTAAAACCAACTAACATTTATTGCTAAAAAAAAATAAAAACCGCATGTTTCTTTAGTTACAATTATGTTCCCTAAATCTAGTTCTCGTGCAATTTTAACAACAAAATGTGCTCTAACAGTAAGTGTTCGACTATATGAAGTAAAATAAAGTTTAACCTAAATGTTTCGACCTAACAGTTCAAGATAATGTAACTGAATAAATCGTTAAAATGTTTCAAAAAGCCCAATAAAACGTTCATACATCTCTTCCCTCACAAATCACATCTCTTTTCTTTTCCTGGCTCATGATCACAACCCTCGGATTGCGTATTTCCATACTTGTCGGTAATTACCACTCTCAAAACATCTGTACCTGGGTAACTCCAACTACCAAATGCGTACATTTCTCTCTTCGGTCCTGATAACACAGTCGTCACATCTTGGAAAATTTCCTGACCATTCTTCCATTTGGAAGAATATTTTCCTAACAACTCAAAGATTGCTTTCCATTTGTATTCTAAGTCTTGGACTGTTCTCAAAAGGTTGATAGTAATTTCAGTGTCTTTCGGTACTTGAACCGAGACGTCCGTCTTGTCCGTTGTTGTGTACGTTTTCGTCTTACTGGATTCAATATTGAAAGAGGTTGACGCCGTGACTTCGGTTGTAAAGGTTGTTTTCGTTCCTGTACCAAATAAGGCTGCACCGACTTCCACAGATGCCCCAACTTTCACCGCCAAAGAGAATCCAGACCCGATCTTGAAGGTGGATGAAGTTGATATCGATGTCGTAAGCCATTTGGTGCACTTGTACGTATTGGAGCTAGCTGAACATGTGACAGGACGGAAACCTTTGACTGGTTGAGGTTTGGCAACATTGAGTGGTGATTTGTCTTCGATGTTAAACTTTAAAGCATTGAGTTCCAACATGTTATTGCGATCTGAGATAGCCTTGCATTGATATGTGTTGCTGGATTCAGATTTATCCATGGCATTCATAAAACATCGTTTAAGCTGTCCAGATGGATCTTTGACTTTTATCACCAGATCTGGTCTCTCCACCCACGAGTCTCCATTGTAATCTCCCATCTTGCAGCATTTGAACTCTTCCAAGCAGTATAACTTATTACAAGAATTCCTGTACAGCCCTACCATGTAGTAACCATTATTACATACGCTCCATCCTTTACGATCAAATGATGACCAGACATTGTGGTGGTAACAATGTCCCCACCTCTGTACTTGGGACCGTGGCCGACAACATTTGGCTTCTTCGATATTGTATAACTTATGTCCAGAAGTTCTGTAGAGTCCCGTCATGTAGTAGCCGTTATTACAAGTAGACCAACCTTTGCGATCGAAACTTTTCCACCAGTTGTGGTTGTAACAATTCTGATCTCCTTTTGCAGAATACAGGTAACCAGGCGCATCCGAACACTTTGCCTCTTCGAGACGGTAAATGGGGTCACTCTTTGATCTGTCGTTCCTATACATTCCCCTCATGTACCTGCCATGTCCACATAATGACCAACCTTTCCTGTCAAACGAACTCCACCAGTTTGCGTTGTGACTCCCCGGACTTGGTATTGTAACTCGTTCTTTCAAGTAATTCCGGTAACCAGTGTTCGTCTGCCACTCATGACTGAGTCTACGAAGAACTTGTTTCGCAACATCAATGTTGCCAACCACGCTCACAGTATATGCATTAGGTCCACCGCAACAACTTTGTGGGTCATCGCAGGGTGACCATGATCGACATCTGGAAGTGCATCTATTATCATCTACTTTTTTCCCTTTAGGATAAACATTTCCACACTGACATTGGTCTCCTTTCGTCGCAGCCAATATGTAACCCTTATCTCTGCAAAGGTCTTGACACCTTACGTTTGAGTTGTGGCCTCCCATCTGTTTTGTCAGGCTTACAGCTGAAAAAGAGGAGAAACATCCCTCCACGGCGTAGCTTACTGATCGCTTTTTCGGAGTGGCAACATCTGATATTGATATTGCAATAGGCAAGAGAACTGTGATCAAAACCAACGCTTTTGGAAAACGCATTTTGAATGCCTAAAAATAAAAAAAAACATGTCAGCTGAAAAAATGCTGAAGTTTGAATACAAGAACAAGTGAATCCCTTATTAACTCTATTTTAGCTAATACGGACTTAAACCAAGATCGCTCCTGATTGGTCTGTTCCAATTTTCCTGCCATGCTGTTACTTATTATTTTCATTTTCCTAATACAAGAAATCTGTGCCACTCGAAATTAAGGCAATTGAATTAATTACGAGTTTACTTGCTTTAAGTGGCTTGAACGTTCGTACAAATGTTTCTCAAAGATGGTAATTTGGTTAAAACCACAATCGTTTTCGTGTAAGATCTCAAAATGCCACAACGGATTTTAAATCTATGACTGATAACAGTATAGTCATCTATCGCACTTGTCATGGACTTCGCTTGACAACAAAACATGTGTACCCGAATGCAATGTAAATCGTATGCTCACATGCGAAGATTTCGATGGCACCAACGCGAAATTGACCAATGAAATGTCTGCATTTTGCCGCCGAAAAGCAAGCAGCAAAATGGTTTTCTGGTGACCACGTACTGTGTCACTGAATGTGTTTAATGGCTTTTGACGGTGTATCTTCCGGCGAAATAAAAGAATTTACAGACGATTTCAATGTGTGGTTTCGCTTACTAGTCAACAAATATAATAAACAGAGCATTACATAACCGCTTGAAGAAACGAATTATATTTTCTCGTGTTGTTTGTCTCTCTTACTCGTTCGCTCCGCTCACTTGCGGGAGATATTGACAACACGCGGAAACGAATTATTCGTATCTTCGCACGGACATGTAATATTCTCTATATATACTACAATATGTGAAAATATACAGCCTATAACTATTGTAATATATCATGTTTAACTCTTTGTTATATCCAAACATTTGTGAGGCTTTGCACGAGATGGCGAATGTCCGCGGGAAAGGAGTGTCATTAATTAGGATAATACCGGACAAGAGGGGTGGGCAGGGCCCGAAATCCATTATCTGGCCGTCATCTTTTGTGAATGGCCCCTGATCAATGATGCTGACAAAGACTCTGTCGAGCTGACCAATAATATTAAGAGAATGTGTCGGATTGGCTAAAATCCTAAATGTTAATAAACTGTAATCGCATCCCTCAAAGGCTAAGCTTATTGTCATGAAATATAAACAACACATAAATACCAAAGTTGGCGACCTTTACTCTAATATCATTATTAATATGATGTCAATCAGATAATTGCTCAGCGCAGAAATCAAAACTAGGTCAGAGGCAGTAGAAAAGAGAACCAACGGCCGTAACCACCAACGTCCCTATAGACAGTTTCATGGCACAACAAGCTGTTTCTATTTCCTAAGACAACGAAAAGTATACGTTAGTTTCGAAATGTGGAATGCGTAATCCATGTGGAATTTTTCATGCATTTGTGTTAAGCTGGATGAAAAGATGTTATAAGAATATACATATATAGAAAACAAAACATTAGCTCAAATCCCACTAATTTTTTGATTTATTTTTACTTGACATGCTTTAAATCCGACGTTACTAGACCAGTTGCATAAAAAATTGCAGTGTAACAAAAGCTTAAAGTTCGCATGATTCATCTGCCACACAATCACAGCAGTACAAAAAAAATTTGACCTCAAAAATCAACATTTTAATTTGAAACGTCTCCTTTTGGTGTTATATGTTCTCTTGAATAAAACACATTTGAAAACGCAAAGAAAACGGGATTTTCTCCTGCCCATCAACCCTGGAAAGTACACTTTTGACACACGCCGCCAGAGTTTACTCACTAAAAGTTAAGTGGTAAATTTGCAATACGAGATAAAAATGAAAGCACAAAACTACAATGGGGATGTTTCGTCTTCACGGTCATTCTCAAACCAAACTAATTACCAACAAGAATACTCAGATATATTTATAAAGATGAAACGGAAAGTTCGTAAATACTTTTACAAACAATAATATTATGGAAAAAAATGACGTGTTAATTTAAGGTTAAAGCAAGCTTCGAAAAACAATAGGACATTAAGATTGGTGTATGCAATGAGTAGAGTTTTTATGTTGGTCAATATAAGATGATCGTCAGTGTCTAGAATAAACCTGTATAATTACACATAACGCACACGCGCATTCACACTATTGGTTGGGGGTCAGACTGTCCAAGTTACCAAACAAACCGTTTGGAAAGGAAATAGGTAGGACCATAAATGGGTCAATCCAAATTTTGAAACCCTCCCTTGAAACAGGGATAGAGATTTTAATCTCACCGGTCACATCAAACAAAGGTTATTGTTCAAGAAATTGAATTTTCCATTGTTTTTGGACAGTTTGATTCTTCTAAGTCTTACCTGAGTTCGTTTTGATGTTAGACTGTTGTAGGCTGTTGTTACTTCAACTTCCTCTCTTGCGGCTTGGCCTGGCGGTTCGTTTTATACACGTTTTCTTTGCACGTTGCAAGGGCGAGAATGCGAGCAGTGGAAAAGACAACACCAATTTATAAGTGAGCACAGAATAGCGAATTAACATAATTAACATGACAAATTGTAAACACCCATTTATCTTCCCCTACAGAAACAAATTTCTCTCCTTATTAAAGCAACAAGGGTATTTTAATATCGAGTCCTCTGGTATGCCAATATTGTTAAGCTTTTATTTACAAAAGATATTTTGGATCACTTTGCGGTAGCAGAGAAAATAAACAACATCACTTTGAATTCGCAAAGTGTAAAGTGTCCATTAAATACAACTGATTCGCAGTTTTATAAATGCCCATTTACACGATACGATTAGTTATGTGCGATTTGTATCCTAGCGTATGTGATTGAGCGAGCAGAGAAAAAGGGTCAAGTTTTAGACCCGCTATTGGTTGTTGAGTTGAGAAAGATGGCGTAGCACTGACTTTCATACGTCAGGATACGAATCGCATACAACTAATCGTATCGCGTAAATGGGCACTAACGGGTAATTTCTTGTAGAATGTGATGGGGTGTTTATGAAACAAGAACTTTGCAAAAGTGAAGTGATTATCGGTGGATATTCTCCCAAAGTATGTATATGTAAAGTTTAATGCTCATTTAGACTTGATGTTTGTGTTTACAGAACACCGTCACCTACACACCGAGAAATCTCACAAGCCCGCAGCAGGATGTGTTCGGAACAAGGTTGGCGCAAGGTTGCTATCAAGTTTTACACAACAATCTTATTAAAGCAAGCAATTTGATTGGATTTGAGCCGTGTGTTATTAAAGTATAGATGCACAGATGGCGTCATCAAGATTTTGGTTGTTGTTTTTCGTACTTTTTTGATGTATAAAACAAATAGATTGGATTTTCTTGCGCGTGTATACTGTAATAGATCACAGAAGATGTCATAGCGTGTAAAGAACAAAAAGTCACGCCACTCGACTTCGTCTCGTGCCGTACTTTTTAGTTCTTTACAGGCCATGACATCATCTGTGATCTATTACAGTACATACACACGGCAAAATCCAATATATTTGTTAAGTAGCAAGGTTGTTAGTCCATCAAGTTGTTAACAAGTTGATGGCTGCAGTATGATACCAAGTTGTTACAACAACTTGTAACAAGGTTGCGGGATTAAACAACTTGTTAACAACATGATAACAAGTTGCTGAAATTTGTCAACAACTCTGGAACAAGGCTTGCAAACGCATTTCGCATGCGGCTTGTTACTGCGACTTGTAGCAAGCTGATAGCGAATAGCTTGTTGTAACTTGGGCGATTTTACGCGTGTAGGTTGGAGCGATTCTGAAACCCACCCAAATTACCCACTAATTTAAATAATACTTTTAAACACAAGAAAAACTCGTACAAGATACCAAAAAACGTGAACAGAAATTCAGATTGTCAATATTAAGAGAGGATTGAAATGGATTGTAAATGGTACCTTGATTAATCGTTAGGCTAACGGTTTTTTCAAGTTTTTAAAGGCATATGGCAATATATTTTTTTATCGTCCCAAATGAAAGAACTCTTAAAACTATTTAATAACTTACTT
>JAOBAZ010064224.1:0-11242 GCA_026546875.1 Pteroeides caledonicum | reverse complement strand
AATCAATGTTGAAATAAATTAGAGAGTTGGTAATCAATGTTGAAATAAATTAGAGAGTTGATAATCAATGTTGAAATAAATTAGAGAGTTGGTAATCAATGTTGAAATAAATTAGAGAGTTGGTAATCAATGTTGAAATAAATTAGAGAGTTGATAATCAATGTTGAAATTCAAAACAGGTATATTTTACAAGATATCCCATTCTTGAATATTTCAACTAGATATGGTAATCTAGTATTTTGTATGGGAATAATTCATGTTTTGATGAATTTCCTTGTACCCAATAAATTTTTTGAGATGGTTAAGACATTGTTATTTAACGTGTGGATTTAGACATTACTGACATCAATTAAACCAGTGGCGAAGCTAGCCTGCAAGGTTGGTACCGCTATGTAAATTTCAAATCGTTACCATTATTCATTTCTTTAGAAATTCATTGTTTTTACGGTTGTTGAACATGGGAATATTTGCATAGCATGACTAAATTGTCGAGTTGGCTACGCTACTAAATTAAACAACTTTCAATTAGAATTCAAAATACCTCAGTAGGATTAATATTCTTTGAAATTGGTTAACCAATAGAATTGTTATCAAGGTTAATAAATTTCCCACCGACATGTGACTTCCGTCTAACCGCCACTGAGTTGAGTGACCTTACATGATTCAAAATTAATGTAAATTGTTTGTACTGTAAACATCAATATTTTTCGTAAAATGACCCTTGTTAAAATGGCCTTTTTAGGCGCAACCGAGAGCAACTTTTCAAGAATTCAGTAATCCAATTGAATACGTTAGAATACCTGTAAAATAAAATTAATACGAAAGAATTTCCGAGCTTTTTGCCGTACTCAATTGTATTATTGAGGTTGATTTAACCAATCTAAAAAGCGTTCTTGTATAAAATATTTTTTTCTATACAAGGTGTATCTAGTCCTTCAATTTCAAATTAGTCTAATTATAGTGAACTGGTTGTTCTAAACTTCCTTGAGTTCATGATTCGTGACAAAAACATGTCTAGTCACTTAACTTTATTTTAATTACAGGGTGTTTATTTCACACAAATAAACAAGTTAAAATTCTGTAAACTACAGGGGCTGTAAAACGTAAATATTCGTTGTTCAGTTGTCAACTGAACCATTTCATCGTGCTGACGTTCGTACAATCTGTGTACAATAAACAAATTAGTTTACAAGATATTTCTTTGACTTTTTGGACCATGTCCCATTAGTAGAAAATCTTTTGTTTTACAGCTCGCCAAATTATTTATTATTAATAATTATTAATATTAATATTAATAGTAATGATTATTCGAAGCAACTGCATACAGTACTTGTTAGATGAATTCAAATTATTCAATACAATATGGCTTAGAATTCCAAAGACTAGATTTTCCCTGTTGTAGGAAATTAATTCGAGATAATCATGGAATTATTAATAAGTAATACCCTGGCTTCGGGGAAATTAGCGATCTTCCCGAGGCAAAGGCCAATTTAATTGCTAATTTCCCCAAAGCCATGGTATTACTTTGTAATATTATGATTGCCGAGAAATAATCAGAGAAGTACGCTGAGATATTATAAGTTTATGTTCTTCTTGTTGTATGGTTCAGTGAACTTGTTTACGAGTTTTAGTATTGATTGAAGCAGCTAATTAATTGAAGTCATTATACCTATGGGACATGCTTTGTACTTGCAATTGCTATTTAAGTGACGGCATTGAATTTATAGCTTCCTTTTATTCACAAATATGGCTGCAAGTCGGTTCATGTTCGTCTCAGATAATAAAAAGTTGTGAGCAGCGTACACGTCGTGTGATATTTGCACGTTAGTTATGCAAGCGGGAAATTTAGTAAAAGAAAAAGGTTCCTTTGTGTTCTTCTAAATTTCCCCGGGAAATTTAAAAATTTCCCGGGGAAATTTAGTAGACAAAGGCTAAAATGGGTAATGAGGGAAATACGAGGTTTACATCCCCTGTGAGAACAAAGAAGTTCGAGGCAATCGTGGTGTTACTTATAATAAATTTCGCTTGTTACGAGGTAGTTTACAATCACAGCTGTTCTGTATACATGTATTTTAAGCCCTTTACTATCGCAAATTGTGTGCATTTCTTATTGTAAAAGTTATTGATTGATTTATTCTATACATTTGTAGGTGTAGCTGTTTACACTGGAATGGATACCAAGGTAAAAGACGTGTCTTACAATATACTGTTATTTATTGCGGTTAATTACTAATTGTATTAGATGCATTGACCCCTTCTGGACTGTGGTTCTACCTTAAACGTTAGACTTGGATTTAGATTACGTAAAATAATAAAAGTCAACTGTGGTCCGAAAATGTTTAAAATGAATAAAAATGTATATAATATATGTACACACGTTTTTTTTTCAGATGGCTTTAAACCAAAGACAAAATCCTCATAAATATTCTTCAGTTGAAAAGTAAGTTTTAGTAAATATTTAAAGTCAATTTATTATCTGCCGATGTTGAATGTTGCGACGAAATTACACTTAATAAACATATTTCAAGTTTATTTTATAAAAAAACAAAAGTCCGAAAAACACCATTGCTGCTTATTTAAATATTATTTTAATATATTATTTTTCAGTATACAGGATGTAAATAAATAACGGTAGCTCGGAATTTCCCCAAAAAACTCACTTTGTTCTCAAGCCAAAAAGATTTTATCATACAAGTATAAAGATTTTCGTGCAATAGATTGATAAAATAAAAGTCGTATGACGATGGCATAACGATGTTTTTCACCAGTGAAAATTTGTCGTATCTGCCATTTGATTGGTCGTACGTATGGAGCACAGGTATTTCAGTAAATGGATCATCAAATTCTTTTACCTGCAAGGGAGCTTCAGACAGCAAGCACTTAAATCCTTTCTTAATCCTGATATGAGGTAAACCTTGTTCAGCCAATTTTTTACAACGCTGTAATCGTACCCAGTCGCGGTAGCCACGGGCGAGGCGTCGTTAACCCAAGAAAACAGCATGTTCGATGCTTCCTGGAGTAACTCTGCTGCTTTTGTTATGCGTTCTTTATCCATGGCAAATTGATCGCACGATTTAAATTTTTCACGCCGCCATTTCTCACCCAACAGCTAGGCCGAGCGCTCGTCCCAGTCTCCAAATATTGAATGACATTTTTACTGAATGGATAATTAGTATTGCATATTAAATAAACATTAAATGTGGATATCCAATATTGAATAAATATTAAATTAAATATATATTTAATATTAAATATTTAATGAAAATTACATATAATACTGATTTAATATTAAATATTGAAATTGAATATAATATGGATTAAATTTAATGCGTATAATTATATTGAATATTGCCACACATTGGTAGGAATACCCTTCGTGGTTGTTTCACGAGGTGACATTTATCGATAAATTTTAAACTCTTTCATCTAATTGCCTACATAATAAACAAATTACTTCATGGTTGGCTCGTTTCTACCCACTCGTTGTAAAAAATCGCTAGCGAGCTTTCACAACTCGCGAATAAAAATCGTACGCACTCACCACCAACCATGAAGTAATCTATATTTACGCCCCAAAACATTTGAAATTAATTATACATATAATACTGTTACGGCAGGGTGAAAAACACCTTATCACAAGATATCCCAGACGAAACAAGTCGCTTGAAAGTCGGACTTGATACCAGATCAAGTCTGATGAGAGAAGTACATGTAGCTATTCAATATTGTCACCACGTAAATCACGAAAATAGGGAAACGATCAGAAGGCTTACATGCGTTGGAAACGTTGAAGTTTCGTCTCCGAGCAGATCGCATTACACATGTGGCGCAGCCAGTAAACTGTACGACCTCGGGGGCGCAAACTAAAATATATCGGCGCAGAGGTGCAACGAGGTGGCGGACTCAGGGGCGGCCCTTTATGTTTATAAAATAAAAATAGTTATACTTTGAACACCACTATACCGTTACGTCATCAAGTTCTGTTAACTTGCCCCTTTTAATAGGCAACCTTTGGTATTGAAGACCGTGCATATTTGAAAAAAACCCGATTGGCGGATAAAGCTTAGAAAAATGTAATATAATATATTTTGGTGGCGTAAAAACGTAATAAATTTAAAACGTAAACCAATGTTGGGGGCTTAATTACCCTACTCTGCTGTCTACAGTACAATACAGTTGTTTTACTTGTTCTAGAACAATATTACACTTGGCAGATGAAGAAGTAATAGTTTAAATTTTATACTCGATTTTCATGGGATTTTAATTTGCTTTTTAGAACTATGAATTCGTTTCTTTTGCTCTTTCTTGTGTTGCTTTTGGTGTTATGTATCCTGCATACTGCTTTAAAATCTTGGTACCAGGACACAAAAACTGGTGGTCCACCTTATGTTGAAAGAGCGGAGACTGGGGTAACCTTACTGAGTTTTTTTTTATTTTGAGTTTATAGTTGGATATATATAAATATAATATACTTAAATACACATATACACATACACATACATATACACACATGTATACATATACACATGTACACATGTGGACATATACACATATACACATATACACATAAACACATATGCACATATATATTTTAATGTTAACTCCGCTGTCTATTTCTAACAAGACGTAACTAATTTGTTTTTCAGGCTGTTAAAGTGCTAGAAGATTTTTTATCATTTTTGATTTTATACAACTATGTTATTCCTATCTCGTTATACGTTACTATAGGTACGACATCTTATAGTGTAGCATTGAGTATAATACATTTCAAAACGTAGAATTTGAGAACCTGTTAAGATAAAGATATGCACAGTAAACTATAGTTAAACCTTCTCTTTTTTCAAAATATCAGAGATTGCTGGTCAAGAATCAATCTATGTTTGATTTATTGATTTTATATCAAGGGTTATAACAAATGTCACGTAATATTTTGAAATCACCCTGAATTCCTAACGATGCGTACATGTAATTTACAACATATTATTTTATCCAAATTTTAGTTCTTTTTGTGGCAATTGCTTCAAAAATTGCTGGGTCCTCGTAATGCGGTAGTAACATTTTGGCGTGAATCCGTCAAAAGATATGGCTTGGTTAAGATATCATTCATAATATTATAACGACCTGTGAAATTGCTTCATTTAAAGATATGAATAATACGCACGAGTTTGTCACAGAAATATTTGTTGCATTTCCAATCAATTTGTGTTTTTGTGGATCACTTACATGTACTAATGATTCAGAAATTGATAGAACAAATTTTTCTGTGACAAATTTGTAAGTAATATTAAAATTAATTACTTAAAATTGGTTATGCATTAAGTATTATAAGAATAGAATAAGTGGATGAAGCTACTCCATGTATATTTCCGAAACACGAGTGCCCCCCCAGGTAAATTTCAAATATCTGTTGGGGACGGCTGCTACTGAGTAATTCAAATTATCACGTGACCTTTGTTTCAACCATTTCTCTTATTTATCCCTTACGCCTTGAGGTTCTGCGAGGTGGCCACCAAATTTGCCCCAAGCCCCCAAAATTTCTCAAGCTATTTAGGTAGAAAGTTTAGCTATTTATACACGTAATTTTTGTGTTTAAATAATTTTTTGAGTTTCACAATTGTAATTACTACTTAACATTAGCTAAATGTACATAATTGGTCATTATAATTTTATATTACCAATTCTAAACTATATACTGTAAACAAACGGTCATTTGTGTGACCCTTTGCTTACAATATAGTTTAGAATTGTTGAATTTTTGTATTTGTTTGTAGAACTTCAGAAATTTACTGGTGCATTATTTTTTAACTGGGACTTGATGATGTACAATGAGGTAAGCTTTGCGCATGACACATATACATACTGTACATTTTAATCCTGCCTATATTGTAGGTTATATGTGGATATTACAGCCTTTTTGCTACAGGTTGATAGGAAGCTGCAGCCCGAGAAAGGTTTTTGTGACACGTATAGCAAACGATTGCTTTACGGATTGATTGATTTTTTACTTCTGGAAATTTTCCAAATCTCCTTGTTTGTTTTTTTGTTATCTTGGACAATCCAGTTGTGGTAGATGAATTGAAGAAAACCTTATCTTTAGTTTAGGAGCTTGTGACTGTAATCCGTTTTGTACGAAAGGCTCGTATAATCTTTTTCCGTGCGAAACGTCGGTACAATGACACGTAAACTGCTTTAAATACGTACCGACTGCAAGAAAAACAAATTACTTTTAACTTTATTTCTTTATTGTTTCTTTACAATTTATATTTCTTTGGATGTGTAGGAGGAAGATGAGCCTGCCAAAGCCAACACGTCAGATCTCAATGAAGAATTAGGACAAGTATGTGGAATTAAAGTGTTATGAAAAAAGTTTGAGTGCTACGTAGGCAGTATAAAATACAAAATCAAACAGCGAAAAGATGGTAAATTGCCAAACACAAAATGAAATGTTGTTGCTTTTACCCTGGTCTGAGGGGCGTGTCTAACTATGTATAGCCAATCGTGTGTAAGCTGGGACCCAGCTGAGACACGATTGGCTATAGTTAGACTCGCACTGTGTGAGAAGCATGAAAGATATATCATTTGCCATCGTTTTGCTAAAACTGTGTTTATTGTGGCGTGTGTACACAGTAGAGCGATTTAGATTTCACGACGAGAGATCTCAGATCAAAGCAGTGAGCTGCATACTGTTCAACTAGAGGGCTAGCAGCAAGCCATTTAGCCTATCACGAAGTGAAGCCAGCTGACGTGATCTTGGACGTCAGTTTCAGTCACAAACACTGCCGTCGCTATGGACCATATTTCCCTAAAATATTTTTCAACGGCAAGTGTTTACAAATCAACGATAGCTGATTGAATGGTTATATTTCAACTGCAACTTTGTACAAAATTATCATCAGGAGCCCTTAAGTATTGTACAGTATTTATGTATCTCAATATGCCAAATATTACCCCTTAACGCATATTTACATAATTTACGTGAAGTCGACAAATACGCCAATGCACATGCAGTTCAGTGCCATAACCACGGCAAAGCAAAAAAAACTTTGCTGTGCCATAAAATGAGTATTTACTAACACAAGTAAAACATGTAACACTTGTTGTCTTATGATCAGAGCCGGTGGCGTTAGGCTGACGGCCATTTAAACAATGTTTTATTTTGTATAAAATGCAATACTTTAAAAAACTACGGACAAATATTATGCATGTAAAACTGCTGTAAGATATGTCAACAGAAGTTCTAAAAAATGTATCGTTTTACCCCCTTAATGGACCAATTAGATTTGAGAACTTGGTTAATTATAAGCCAATCAGATTTCAGAGCTTTATTAGCCCGCAAAGTCGGGTATAATCTGAACAATCCATATTGTACTTATACGTTGCCTCGACATTTAAATGAAGTGACTTAACGAAGTCCAGGAAAACCTTCGCCCGATTAATTTCAAGATTGCGTCTCTACTTATAGACCTTGCAAAAAATGTTGTGGCAGGCGCACTCAAAAGTCTGGGTTAGTCTTGTCGAAAGTGATGTTGTTTTGAGCAATGTAGGGACAAACATCATTTTGTAACCATTGTTTTATGTCATAGTTTCACACTTAGGCAATAATGTCGTCATTTGTACTGTTGATTTTGTGTCGCTCCCGTTTTTAAAGACCTAAACAAATCTCATGACTGCAATTTCAGCGCGCAAACGTATTACTAAATAAATAAGAAAGACATAAAAAGACCCACTTATTTAAAAGCGGTTTTTTAATTTGTACAACGTTTCTTTTTAGATCCAATACGTTTTCTCTGATAAAACTGGAACACTTACGGAGAATGACATGCAGTTTAGGACTTGTTCTATAAATGGAAAGAAATTTGAAGTAATTGAATTTTTGTTTCTCAAAATTTGATTCTCAAATATTGAGAAATGCTATTCTTTATTATGATTTTTGCTGATAACAACTGGTTTTATAGATGTAATACGTAGAAGGCTGTATATAAATGTATTTGTGTAGAGTATATTTATATAAATAATAGGTAGTATGCAGCAGTTAGTTCTCTTGCCTTCCACCTCTGAGACCCGGTTTCGATTCCTGCACTGAGCAGTTATCTTAAAAATAGTTAGTTAGATTAAAAATATCACCTCAGTCACTTGTGGGAAGAGTGCTTGCTTTGCCAGAACCTCGCAGGTTTCTCTTCGTTCCCCGGTTTCCTCCTGTAGTGACACTGAACCAATGTGGGATGGCACTCACTGGACCTCTCACAAGAACAGTTTAGTGAAACTTATAGAGTATAAATATAGCTAGCTAGTTAGCTAGTTAGCTAATGCTCCGCCAACTGCATGATTGTTTTTATTTCATTCAACATGAAGTACCCTTACCTGTTGTAGTAAGTATTTGTATTTATATCTTTTTGCTGGTTTAGGAAGTTGATGGACTGCTTTGCGCTGATGGATTACGTTCAAAGAATCTTACCACTGCTGATTTTACTGTATGAATTGATAATTTTTTGAAACGCAATTTTACCTTATTTAGATTTTTTTAATTTTGTATTTGTTTTCGTTCATTCAGTCTGAGATGCGGGAGTTTTTTACAACGTTATCTTTATGCCATACTGTCCATGCAACACCAGACGATAATCCCGATGCCAAATATCCTTTTCAGTATCAGGTAACATGTTTTAAAAGTTACATATATAAGTGGGCGTCTCTAACTATAGCCAATCGTGTGTAAGCTGGGAGGAGGACGGAGGTTGACTGTGACAAGTCATTTGCTATTTTTACCATCGGTCTACAACGGGTTCGCCCACACAAGTAGAGGAATGTGCTAGCGCCAAAATCATAATAGGTCAAAGAAACAAAAGGAATAACATAAAAGGACACAAACAATGATAAATAAAAGCAAAATATAAAATAAAAAATAGCAAAGATAAATTAATATAATAAAAAATAAAAGGGGGATAAATATATCTGTATATCTGTATATCTGTATATCTGTATATCTGTATGTCTGTATGTCTGTATATCTGTATGTCTGTATGCCTGTATGTCTGTATGTCTGTACGTTTGTACGTCTGTATGTCTGTATGTCTGTATGTCTGTATGTCTGTATGTCTGTATGTCTGTATGTCTGTATGTCTGTATGTATGTATGTCTGTATATCTGTATATCTGTATATATTTTATTATTTATGTAATATTTCAAGTCCGACTAGGAGAATTGGACCAGATTTCAAGTCCGCGCAGTTTGATCCAGTCCGTGGATCAAACTGCGCGAATTAGAACAGAAAATTAAACTAAACATTCTGTTCTTAATCGAAAGACTTTTAATTAATACCAAGTTACTTTATTTTGAACTTTATGCCTGAGTGATTGCATGTACAGCATTATAAAATTATTAAACAAATAAATTGAAGGTTAATACTGTCTAGCAGTTTCCTGTTATTTTAACAGTGGAAATTTCAACAGAAAAAATAAACCACAAAATGTTTCAACAGAATGATAAAATAATACTCAAAATGTTAACAAATATCGTAGAGATACAAAACACAAACGTTGTTTATCTGTTGTTACCATAGCAACAGTGACGCTTCAAAATGGCAGCGAATTGCCTTTTAAGCGTATTTATTTGACAAATATTTTATAAATAGTTTGTGGTCGATAGAGCGATTTTTAAAAAATTCTACGAAACCGATTTTTCTCACTCCTAGAAAATCGTATTTTAATATATAGAAAAAAATGCTTTGTTGCTCACAAATTATTGATAAAATATTTTGATTGATTAAATTGGGGGTCACCGAACTCGCTTGTCAAATAAATACGCTGAAAGGGCAATTTTCGGCCATTTTGAAATGTCATTGTTGCTGTGGTAACAAGTGACAAACAAGTAACGAATTGTTTTGTATTTCTACGATGGTTGTTAACATTTTGAATATTGTTTTAGAATTGTGTTGGAGGAATTTGTTGTTTAACTCTTCTGTTGAAATTTTCACTGCTAAAATATCACTAAACTGCTACTAGCCACCTTAAATAATGGCGAAATTTTTTGAATTATAATTCTCGTAGGCATCTTCACCAGATGAAAAAGCATTTGTGGAAGCAACACACAGGTTAGATACGGGTGTACCACTCAATAAATCGAAAAATGCTGTTATTTTTATTTCTTAAGTTGATCTTTTTTGTAGATATGGAGTGACATTTCAAGGAATGTCTGGGGACAATATGCTTGTTAAAATAGGACAAAAGATAGAAAGGTAGAAAATGATGATATTTTACTGTAAATGTCTATTGTGTATTTATATAGCGTGTTATTTTTTGTAGTTATAAATTACTTCATGTTCTGGAGTTTGATTCAACACGTAAGAGAATGAGTGTTATTATTAGTGAACCAGACGGTAAGTCTTTTATCGATACTTAAAATATTTCTTTCCCCGCAGATATCTTTTAAGCTTACATGTCAAAATCCCTGCTGCGACAATGTTTTCTGAACTTTATAATTATTTATTTTTAACATAATTTTGATTTCACGTCAGCATGTCGCTAGAAGGTTCTGTGAAGGTTGGAACCGACCTAACCAACCAACGACTGGTAGTAAATGTTGCTATTACGTAATTGGGAAAGTAGAATCACACATTTTCTTTGTTTTACACCGAGATAAACTGGGCACGATGTTGCAGAAGCATTTGGGTTTTTTTAAAAAAACGGTTTTTTGGAACAAGAAAAACAAATTTTAATTAAAAGATTAATAAAAGTTATTGATATAGTTTTTTAAAATTTCAGATGAGATTTTTTAAACCTATAACGTATAACGGTTGTGTAACGGTTAATAAATTAGTTTATTGCTTGTCGTAAGAAATTGCAAATTAAGTCTTTAGGTAATATAATATTAAAGTTGAAGTTCGAGTTGAAGTTAAAGCTGGAGTGGGAGTGGAAAAGATATTGCAAATTGTAATGTTGAAGTTGGCAGGAGTTGGGGCTGAAGTTGGGGCTAAAGCTGGAGTTTCAACTTTAGTTTTAAGCTGGAGTTGCAGTTCGACCTCGGATTGGAGCTGCAGTTGAAGCTGGAGTTGAAGTTGCAGTTGGATCTGGGGTTGGAGCTGGAGTTGGAATTGGATTTGGAGTTGGAGCTGGAGTTGGATCTGGAGTTGGAGCAGGAGTTGGGGCAGATGTTGGAGTTGGAGTTGGAGCTGGAGTTGGAGTTGGAGCTGGAGTTGAAGTTGGAGTTGGAGCTGGAGCTTGAGCTTGAGTTGGAGTTGGAGTTGGAG
>JAOBAZ010064113.1:0-12149 GCA_026546875.1 Pteroeides caledonicum | reverse complement strand
TGTATATTTAAATTTGCATGAGGAGATAAAGATATATATATATATATTAAATATAAAAAAGACCCAGAGCTAGTTACTGTTAAATTTCTACTTATAATTGGATATACCAATTTCATATCACTTTGAATCTAAAAACTGATGATAAAAATTGTAACAAATAATGTAATACAAACTTGTTTATCCCAAGTAACAAAAAATTCTTTATAACCACAAATATAGGGATGTTGAAGATCCTGCAATGCCATGGCCTTAAAAAAAAATTCGACTTAAAGTTGTTTAACCACTTTGTTATCAACCTCAACCGTTGGCTTATGTAGATAATGACAAAGGGTTAACCCAATTGCCATATAAACAGTTTCCCCTTGACTACTTTGCACATTGTTCCACCATGTTTTCAGATCAGATGTCTTTTGATTTGGATTGATCAATGGCTCGTTATGGGTATATGTAAATATAAATTGCACTTCACTAACCCTTTATTAGTACTATAGTTATAATTATCACTTTCGTGTACAGAAAAGGACAGCCAATAAAACTACCAATAAGATTAAGACAAAGATTATGCATACTTCTTTAAAGGCTTTGTTTGCTTCACTCTCATCATTACATTCAACCTATTAAAACAATTAATCAGCAATGATGGAGATCTCTGCTTCACTGCACAATAGATCAAGTTGGTCAAGGAAATATTGTCTTGCGCAGTTTTAAATGTGATTGATATTGTACAATATTTGGGATGGATTTTTTTGGGAATGCAATGCACACATCTCTTTCCAGAACTCACTACCACCACCACCCAGAAAAATTCAAAATTGATGTGAATACTGTAAGTTGTTATTATCACTGTCAACTTTATTTAATAAAAATACACCAGCAAAATCTGCACAGCCTGTAATAAGCAGCATGGTCTAATATAATTCCAACAAAATACATTGTTCACACAAATAAAATGACTGTATTTGTTCATATTCTTCCTTATAAACAACTATATTTATGTATACCATATTATCAAATTGACCAGGTATGGTAGCCAGATGTGAATACAGTAATTAATGGTGACAAGGTTAAATGAAGATAAGATTGATTTGACTATTCGATTTTTTAACATTGATTCTTAATAACAAAACTGATATATCTTTTAATTTCTTTCTATTTTGAGCATAAAAAATTGTGCATGTTAATTGGTTAATTTAATACCATAGTTTTATCAGATAGCTACATGACTCCTACAATAATTTTATTTGGAATATATATTAACATATACATATATGTTAATATAGAGCAGAACTAGCTTATATCATTTACAAATAAACAACTGTTAAAATCGCCTTTTTTACTTTCTAGAAACCGTCTTTAATAGTCAAACAGGGATTATTAAATTAAATTTTTCGTATTATCGTGATCAACAAATAATTTCTTGTGGATAGTCCAAATACCTTTTTTAAAACATATTGTTTGCCATTTACTTTATTTTCCACCAAAAATACTGAACCTTGTGCTCCTTTACCCAGACGTTGTTTTAACTGATAACGAAAAAGATAAGGAAAGCAGTATTAAATATAAACTAAAACACAAAACTATTTATCGGATAAATTTTTTACCTTATAGTTCTCCATTTTATAAATCCTTTAAATTAATTGAAATAGCTTAGTTTCTAAGCTTCGATTATTGTTAGGTTGCTAAGGATATTTGTACGCCTAAACTGAGCAGTAATCGCACTACAACCAATCACTATAGCCGTTTACTAATTAAAAATACAACACAATTATTCTCAGATTACCTTGTCCGTTGCTAAGGTTGTTTTAAACATTGCGCATTCCAATACAACTAGTTTACAAACGAACACTTAAAAAGTTACACTGAAATGTTTTCGGAAGTATCTCTATTAATTTTGGTCATCGTATCCTTACCTAATAATCAATATTTCGTCTATAGTGCGTTGGAGCATCCGAGTTGTAATACTTTTGACGTGTGTCTTCCTGGTGCAGAAGACATCGCTGTTCCTCCTCGAGTAATAACGGCGAGCAATACATGTGGAAATGATGATAAATACAAACAATATTGTATAGAATCTTCTTGTGATTATAACTGTGATAGTAATTCAATAAGTGAAAGACATCCAGCTCATTTTATGATCGACCGTTCAAACCAGACAACATGGTGGCAGTCGCAAACATGGTGGCAATGGTATGATAGTCTTAAAAAAGACCCTTTACCTGTGAACATCACGCTTTCTTTTAACAAATCGTATGTAATTTCTGGAGAAATTCGAGTTTTTTTCAAATCAAGAAAACCATCAAAAATGGTGATTGAAAAATCTGCTGATTTTGGGAAAACTTGGAAACCATTGCAATACTTTGCAGATGATTGTGGTAAAAGATATAATATGACGCCAAGTTTGCAAAACTGTTCCATTAACCAAGTCTTATGCTCAGAAAAATACAGTGATGGTAAACCTGGGGCAGTGTATTTCAGTTTTTTAAACTGTTATGAAGCTGACACTTTTTGGGACAAGAAAATACAAGTAATGACAAATGCCACAGATCTTAGACTGGGTTTAGATTCACCATATCTTGATGGGAGAGAAACAATCAAATCCAAGTCCACATTAAATCATTATTATTATGCAATCTCTGATATTCAAGTGTTTGGTCGTTGCCAGTGTAATGGCCATGCACATTACTGTGTGTTTAACTCTCTCCAGATCAATACACCAAGCTGTAAATGTAAACATAATACAGCAGGTATAGACTGTGAAAAATGTCTGCCATTATATAACAACAAACCATGGATGCCTGCAACATTAAACCAATCTAATTCATGTGAAAGTGAGTACAAAATTAATGCATAAAATAACATTTATGAAATAGACAAATATTGAAAAATATTTACATGTCTCTGAGAATGATTCTGTAATAACATCTACTAATACTAGGTAGATTTGGGGATGGGACCCCCTCAATCTTACACTTTAAAGTGCTAGAAAACTCATATCCAACAAATCATTATAGATTACATGTTTGTAGTATTCATGTTTACTCATAAACAACATTTCCTTTTAATTTTCTCAGAATGTGAATGCTATAATCATACAGAAAGTTGTGTTTTTAACACAAGCCTTGGTCATGGGGTGTGTGAAAATTGTCAACATAAAACAACTGGATACTTTTGTCAACAATGTCAGGATAAATTTTACAGAAATTTCTCTAAAGCATTGGATGATCATGATGTTTGTTTAGGTAAATATCAATATTTTTTAAACAATATCCAAACTTATGGGCCCTCCCCATCAATAGGTTAAGAAATGAATGTGGTAAAACTATCCCTGTACCAGTGATGGCAATACTGGCTGTAACTGGCTACTTATCAGATTTTAATTAATCTGCCTGATGCCAGACACTTTTACTTGTCACAGAAAAACTTCCAGACATCAATGGGTTAATCGGATTTATTATAATCCAGTTTTTAACTTTTAGATTGTAATTGTTCTGTTGTTGGAATAACAAACAGCAGTAATGGTAGATGTTCTCAAAATCAGTCAAATGCTGGTCAGTGTTGGTGCAAGCAAAATGTTACTGGCCTGAGATGTGAGAGATGTGAAGATACCTATTATGGATACACAGTACCTCCTGTTGGAAATTGTGTTGGTATGTGGAATAAAGTTCTCTCTTAGTTTAATAAAATCATATTAAAAACATTATTTTATTTTATTAGCTTGTCATTGTAATATGTATGGCACAATAAATGGGAGCCTTAATTGCAATCAGACAACTGGGCAATGTACATGCAAACCAAACATCGATTTGAGAACATGTTCTCAATGTAAACTTGGTTTTTATCAATTTCCAAACTCATCAGAAACTGACTGTTTTGAGTGCAGTTGTGACCCTGGTGGGAGTACTGAAGATATTTGTGAAAAAATGTTGGGTATGTATGGCAATACATGATATAATTATTGGTGTACAATTTGTAAATTGTGATGTCACTCATTTTTCATTAATTTTTAGGTAAATGTTTATGTAGAAGTGGTGTTCAAGGGAAAGCTTGTTCAATTGTGACAACTAACCAGTTCTTCCCTCAATTTGATTATTACCTTTTTGAAGCTGAGTATCAACAAGGAAATTACAAACTGATTTCAAATACTACAACATTCAATAAATATTTCACTGGACAGGGATATGCTAAAATAACCAAAAACAATATGATCAATTTCAATATATCTGTTGGTATTAATGGTAATTATTCTGTTGTGTTACGCTATTCCCAAGCATTTGGAAATCTGAATGTTAAAATTCAAGGAAAACCTACATCCAATTGTCCTGCAATAGATAAAGATATCAAGATAACTGGTTTGTCCAATAGTCAGGGAATGGCTTGGACACTGAATGAAACTTTATCACTGTGCTCTTTTAACACATACTTTCTCCAAATTTTAAAAGATGATCCCAGTAATAATTCTTCTGTCAGTGTTGACTCAATAGTTTTAATTCCTCAACTTAATCATCTTCGAGCTTACAAACAAATGAACAGTTCAACCATTGAAAAATGTCTAGATGAGTCCAGAACTACAGGACACTCTCAAACATTCTCCAGTTGTAGGACTGTGACCTTCTCCAATATGATTGAATTCTTCAATGGTTCTCTAGGTGAGTATGCAATACCTAACAATTATTCTAAGACTATTTTAGTGCAGTAGAGTGCAAGCTGCTGCAGGTTGCCACAGTATTTTCCACCTTTCTCCTGCAATTTCTGCACTTTTTGTCATCTCTTCATATCCTCTACACTTTCAAATAGTCTTCCTCAACTTCTGATTTGCTTCACTTTACAACATAACTTCACCCAGTTATTGGCACCTTTCTGTGCAACATTGTCCTCACCAATGTCAACAATTCTAGCTTGGTTGTTTCACTATGCCAATATTATAGCAGTATAGACAGGTACCACTATTCAATTCCCATTTTCTACATGAACACATACAGTTAACAATTCTCATGAATATATAAAAAAAAATTGATGCATTTTATCTTTATCTAGTTTGTTAACATAAATCTATCAACATGTAAAAAGTCATTGCTCAAATTATCTTTATCTTTTGTAGCATGTCAATGTTCAACAAAAGGTTCTAAAAATGCAACATGTGAACCTTATGGTGGACAGTGCTTTTGCAAGCCTGGGGTGATGGGTAGAACATGTGACAGATGTCAACCTGGGTATTATAATTTAACAAATGATGGATGTAGTCGTAAGTATTTTAAACAAGTTTTTAACAACATTGAACAAGTGTGTTTTATATGGATTAGGCTGGAGTAGAATGGGACTCCAATAAGACTACACAAAGAATTACACATTAAACTCTTCATTTGGCTCATATTACAAAGAAAAAATTCATTAGGAGAAAAATTGAATGGTAATTAAGTGATAAAAGGATAACTTAAAGGGACCTCTGTCTTCTAGAAGACATGAATAGTATCCATATTTATACCCAGACTATAATCCCTTTCGTATAATTATCCAAAGTTATCCACACAGGATAAATGGATTAAAAAAATAAAAAATGTAGATATTTTGGTATAATTTATTCTTGTCATTATACATATCCTTTTTTTCAGTAGAAGTACAACAGCTGAAAAAAAAGTACATATTAATAAATTTTAAATGTAAAAAAATATTTCAACTTTCAAGTGGGAAATAGCACCCTAATTCAAGCACTCTCTTTTAATAGCTTGTAATTGTGACAAACATGGAACAAAGGAATTATCTGTGTGTGATCCTCAGTCTGGGCAATGTCACTGCAAGTATGCAGTGGAAGGTCGGGCTTGTTCTAATTGTAATACTAGTTACTTTGGTATAAATACTGGAAAAGGATGTGTACCATGTAAATGTAATCAAACTGGGGCAGAAAATAGTAGTTGCGATACCATTTCTGGAAAATGTTCCTGCAAGCCTGGTGTGGAAAATAAGACAACTGATAAATGTGATAAATGTAAACTTTATTTCTTCAATTTTACAAAAGAAGGATGTCAGTGAGTGCTTTCTTTTTACATCATATTGCTTTGTTTTTTTTGTTTATTTGCACACACTTTTTATAAGAATGTAGGACCAGAACAATTAACCAGGGATGCAAATTGTAGGAAATTACCTTGTATGTATATACATGTAGTACTTACGTACGTACGTAATGTACGTACGTACGTATGCAATGTACGTATGTATGTACATATTTTTGTCTATGTGCCGGTGTATATACATGTGTATTAAGCATGGTATCAAATTACAAAATCAAACACTGCCCAATGTGGAAAAACATTTGCTAAATGTTTTACTTGGTGAACTTTTATTGAATTTTCCGAGACAGCAGTAGTGCCAGTACTTTTTACTTTTTATATTCCACATGGTCATCTTACATGTATGTGTGCTACTTATTATATTCATGCATTTCTAATTTCAATTCTCTTAGAGCATGTAATTGTGACAAGTCCGGTTCCAGATCCCTTCAATGTCATTCAACATCAGGAGAATGTGCATGTAAAGATAATACAAATGGTACAAAATGTAACAATTGTAGATATGGAACATTTGGTTTGGAAGAATCTAACCCAAGTGGATGTACTCCATGTTTTTGTTTCAATAGAACACAACAATGTTCTTCTGCTCAACAATTTGCATTATCCACAATTGTACAATCCAATTTAACTGTCAAACCAGATAGTTACTTGAATTTATCATCAAAGTTTCTTGGAAACCGACTTAGCTCATATGGACGGTTGTTTCAAATGGACTTAATTGATGTTACTCTGTCTGGTCAAATGACACTTCACTTGAGAGGATCTAGAGGAAATGCTATTTTTAATCTGAACTCTTCACACTGTAAAGCAAACGAGACAAAACAGTATTGTGTACAGCTCCATGATAAAGTTGCTCATAATAAGTTAACAGCAAATAAACTGCAATCTATCTTAGCCGATTTAACAACAGTTAGTTTAAGCTTAAGTGGTAGAAAAGTGGTCAACATATCTCGTATTGCAATGGGTACAGCAATTAAAGTCGGCTCACCTCAGACAGGTGAAGCTGTTCATGTGGAACAATGCGATTGTCCAGAAAATTATGAATCAGGAAACCAAGGATCTCTTTCATGTGAGCTATGCAATGAAAATTTAGGTAAGACGAAGAATTTGACCATGTAATACAATTTATAGTTTGGGTACAACATGGTATTTTCATGGTACTTGATCAAGACGTACATCATATCAACCAAAAGGATAAATGTTTTGAAACTTTATTATTTATTTTTATAACGTAAATTTTCACTGAACAAAGATAATGAGTTGCGTTTTTTTTATCCCAGTACAAAAGGCGTGTCTAAGTTGAGACCATCTTAACTGGAATATTCTGTGAAATAAAATTGTGAAATATTGTACAACGAAAGTTAACAAACAACTTTTTATTCACACAATTTATTCTCCTACTCTTGCTTAACATGACCCGTCCTACTTACAGTAGGTACGGTTCTTACATAAAAGCACAATATATTATTTGACTTTGAAACAACCACGTGCTCTGATAAAGGGCTTTGACAAAACTTATAAAAATTTGGCAACGCAGACCACTTTGCTGTTTCACTTTCCAAGTTTTACTCAAAAATGTTCTTCATTTTTTCTCATAGGATACACACGTGCAATTAAGTTGAATTCCAATGAGACACAAAGTTCAAGATCATTTACCAATTGTGTTCTTTGTTCATGTAACAATCGTTCAAAGAAATGCGATCCAGAAACTCGTTACTGTAAAGACTGTGAACTATCACATGGGGAATCATGTGAACTATGTAACTATGGTATAGATAATGAAACTGCATGTACAGAATGCCGTCCAGGATTTTGGAGCAAAAACATTAAAAAATATGGATGTGAAGGTTTGTCCGCGATCTTTATATATATTTAACTGTATGTTGTATCAGGCTTGTAGATATAACGTGAAAGGTAATGACCGCGAATCAACTAAATATAATTAATATCCAGCTTCAATATATTCCTTCAATATATTCCGTCGTCTACTCGCCCTGATTACTTGGTAATAATATTTATTTTTCTGTTAAGATTGCAATTGTGTTTTAAACAACACACTCTACCACAATAGTAGTATATGTAACGTTACTACTGGCCAGTGTACTTGTGAGACGTACGTTCAAGGAGGACGACGATGTGAACGATGTGCCGACAACTATTTTAATACGTCACATGGATGTAAAGGTAAGGTGATGGTGTTGATTGTGTTGGTAAGGGTGATGATGGTTGTGGTGGTGAGGGTGGTGATAGTGGTGAAAGTGCTGTAGCTGGTAAACTGTGATGGTTGTGTTTGTAGTAGAGGTGATGGCTGTGTTCAGGGTGCTGATGACGGTGGTGATAGTAAGCAATAAATACTAAGTAAACAATACAAATACGAAGCAAACAATGATTTTCAAGTTTACAATATATACCAAGTACACAATTTCATCAAATAAAAAATGTCATTCTTGGAAATTTACGACAAAGTCGGATGACTTTTTTTCGTAAGATTCTCATTTCGACAAATATCAAAATATCAGAAAGTTTATTTTTGGAAAATTTGGAAATTTTGTTAAGATGATTGAACAAGATATAATGAATACAATTAATGTGTAACACTATTGTTTCGTTTTTAGAATGTCCAGAGTGCTATGGTTTGTTACAGACACACGTTAAAATGTTAAGAGAAATAAGAAATGATTTGGAAAATATTCTGGATAGCTTTGAATCGGCTCGCTATCAGAAATTTGGTGAAAGTTTTCATGAAGCGATAAACAATACCAACAGTATTTATAATAACGCTCAAGATTTTTCCAACAACACAAATAAGAATGAATTAAACAATTCTTTGGAGGCATTTAAAGTACTGAAACAGAACGTTTCGGATCTTTTAGACAAAGTAAACGCCATACAACAAAGATCCAGTAGGTTAGATGCTTTTTTGACAGATATAAAACAATTGACACGAGATGCGTACAGTTTATTGAAAAAAGTCAATTCATCTTTATTTGTTGCTGAAGATTGGAACAAACGAATTCAACAGTTTACGTCGCCTTTCTTACAAACCAAAACGAAGTTAACTCAGCTTAACGAAACCTTGTGGAATACATTTAAAAACATATCGTTTGCAGAATCAGAACTTTTGTTACAAAAAATGACAGTGGTAGTGGAAAACGCATCATTAGCACAAAGTGATACAGTACGCCAGAAAGACGAAGTAATTGTTCGTTTGCAGAATGAAAGTCAAGATGTTTTTTCTAAAGCGAGCGTTATGAAAAACGATACTTCGAAACACTTAAAAAGTGTAGAAGATCTTTTGTTAAGTACCGAAAGTGTCTTAAAGACTAGTCAGGAATTAGCCGCATCGATTGAGATAAGAAATATTAGTATTGAGAATATCCAGTTGAATAAAACAATGGAATACCTAGATGTGGAAAAGAATATATCTGGTATAATGGAAAAGGCTGCTAAGGAATCAAAACACGCTAACCAGGTCTTAAATAATACTGTAGAACTATTAACCAACGCTACAAATGTCCAGAGCCAAGCCAATAAAGCAAAATATTTAGCCGAACAAACACGGAAAAATGCAAACGAAACATTGGATATATTAAAAGAGTTTCGTAATTTATCTGAACATGTAGGACTAAAAGCCGAGAAATCTCTTAAAGAAATTTATGCTTCAAATACCAGTAGTTGGAGTTCTATCAATACTGTAAACAGCGTAAGTCAGTCTGTTAAGGACGCTTTGAATATCGCCAACCAAGCAGTCAAAGTCGCAAAGGATGCGGACAATTTAACAAGAATTGAAAATCAGGTAGGCGTCTAACAGTACAATAAAATGTTTATGACTTCTTTTTAAACACCTTTATCCGCTTTTTGGGCAACATGTACACACGCACACACGTTTTTAGTCATAATCATGAAACGTCTATACCTACAATATTGCTTCAGCAATAACTATTTAACCCAAACTCAACGCTACAATAATTAGAGCGCTATGTTGTTTATCTTCTGTAGGCAATTACGGCTGTGTACATTGACAGTGAAAAGAAATCACAGGAAATTAAAAATCAAATGGTTTGTTCCAGAGATTTAATGAAGGCTTTCAAGAATAATATAACAGATCCTTTTAGAAACTTAACGTCTTTAAAACAATGCCCGAAAAACGAAACAGCAATTGTATTTAATTCTATAAGCTCTATGCTATACCAGAACGACAAGACAATAAAAGAAGCAATTGACACAGAGAAAGAAGTTCAAAAAATCTACGAAAAAATCTCAAAGACAATAGATAAAGTGAAGGGCCTAGGGACTGCTGAAATCTCTAAAACATTGATAAACAATATAGGAAACCAAAAAGAAATATTTGATAAAATGCAAGAAGCTTTAAAGAGATTGCGCGTGGCTAAAGAAGAGAGAGATAACCACATAAAACAACTGAAGTTGAAACTTAAAACTTTAAAATTAGAAATTGAGGATGTCAAAGGTCTACGTGAATCATTAAGAGATATCCCGCTTTGTGGTTAAATGTAGTAATGAAAAAACTTGGAGTGAAACAAGTAAACAAACATATGTCATAATTAAGGTTGTCCATGAACACTAACATTTTATACATATAAAAACATTTATATGGGAACTGTGAATATCTTTACGACTTAACTTAAAATTACTTGTTAGATTGTTGTGAATTTTCAGTACGAAACACTGAAAACTAGACAGTGATGGTACAGGTATAATATATAATTTTCAGTACGAAACACTGAAAATTAGACAGTGATGGTACAGGTATAATATATAATATTCAGTACGAAACACTGAAAACAAGACAGTGATGGTACAGGTATAATATATAATATTCAGTACGAAACACTGAAAACTAGACAGTGATGGTACAGGTATAATATATAATATTCCGCAGAATATAGGTAGGGCCGTTCATTGGAACAATCCAGGCTTGTGATATATAAATCGACCAGTGTCGTGTCATTTTTTAAAGCAGTTCGCACGTGTCATATAGTTGTCAATCTGTAGGTACACCACTGCAGACTAAACACAATATATTTATAATATATACATCATATTAGAAATATATTGTGTTTAGTTTATAAGAAATAAACGACGTTTATCGTCAAACGCCTGCGACATGTAATAGCTGTTCCAGGCGAACATTACAAGTATGCAGCATGTGGTTTGTTTGGAACAGCTTTGTAACTTTATAAGAAATAAAAAAAAGGGGAGAAAACCCGTTGTATGAACATAACACAAGATAACGTTTTTTAATAAGTTTTTATAAATATATATGTATATATATATATATTTATATGAAGTACAAATTATGAATTATGATTTCTGATCAATAAAGTTTTGATATTCTGATTCTGTCATCAATTCCTCCAGCACTTTATCACAATGTTGAAGTTTTGGTAAAACAACAGCAATATAACCTTCGGTAAATGGCTAAAAAGAAAATATAAAAATATGTACGTCATGGTGAGATTTTTAAAATATTACTGGTCAATTAGGAAAAAGTACCGGATATTTAAAACAAAAGGCTATGATCTGAAGATCTGTGTAGCTTCTATATTACCTTGTCATTAAGTAGCTGTGGATTGGTTTGGAGCTCTTTGTTTACTTCCACTAGTTTTCCTTTTATACAGCTACAAAATATTTCAAAATCATTTAAAAACTTGACGCGTTTGTGAAATGACTTCAAGTAAATATTTGCAAAAGAAACAAAGACCTATAAAGTGTATATTTCTCTCCAGTAGAAGTAGTCACTTCACAAAGTGGTGAAGTCTTCTGTAAAATTTGAGCACCACGTTTTCCTTTCCCGCTAACTTGGTTTTCCAAACGGTTTACATTTTTCGAAACTTGAAAGTCCACATTCACGACTTTTCCACTTTTTAACAACGGGTGCCTTGGACCAACTGTTACAACACAGACCCTAAAAAAAGATTGTTACATAGATAAAGACGTTTATCATCAGTGCGGTAGCCTAAATTCAATTGTACAAACTTGTTTGAATGCTGTAAAACACATTGATCTTCACACTCATTTCCCTTTATATCTGCATATAAAAATATAATAAATTATATAATCATG
>JAOBAZ010064002.1:0-12151 GCA_026546875.1 Pteroeides caledonicum | reverse complement strand
GTATGATTTTGGCATTAATTTCAGTCCTGTTCGTTCTATTACCATTATTAAACATTAATCAATAGTCAATGATATTACTTGGTGCTAAGGTAATACATATAGCGAGCCAAGCGTGTTAGTTTGAAAATCTGGGGCAGGTCAAAATTCACCTGGGTGCAGATTTTTTTGGAAGCTGCATAGGTCAAATGTTTATCTTTCTCTAAATAAAGCTGAATAACAAAGAACTGCGCGTAAGTCATTCTCGAGCTTTTCCGGGGATTTTGCGAAATTTTGGAAAGGTTTCACCCCCAGGCAGCATCTCGAGAAATGCCGTCCCTCCTCGAACGCGCCACGCAAAGGCTTTTTAGCAAAGCAAACTTCTTCAGAAAACGAAATGCTAAAAGATCAGTGCCTCAATATAGAGGTGTGCTTAAAAGAAAAACTTCTGTGTATTCATTCATAATCTTTGAAAGAAGAAGGCTGGAAGACTCGAAGCAAAACGTATTATCGATATGTTGGTTCAAGTATATGCAAAATTATGAATGCTACATGTATCCCGACAAGTGTACTGTGTTTTTACGCAATGAACCAAATTGCAATGTGGTGGTTGATTTACTTGTCAATTATATTAAACAAAGGTTAATTTAAAATATTATATACACAAGTTCTAGATATAAGGTATTCCGCGATCTGATTGGTTCTCTACTAGCAGGATACTAGCCCATCTCCTGCTAGTAGGGAAAAGCAAAACAAAATGGCTGAACAATTTGGGGAGTTACGTTAAACGGAAATTTAAACTTTAGTTGGCACTAGCACCCAAATTGGCTAGAACTTGTGTATATAATAAAACAGTTAATCTAATCACACTCGTCGAAAATTTCTGAGCTGCGAAAACGAGTCGAATATGAGCTATCAGCTCATATTCGACTCGTTTTCGAAGAATAACTGTTGAATATTCATATTTGAAATTTAAGGAAAAAACAGTCAACAAGCAGGTGGCGATAAAGCGGCTATACTTTTGTATACACGTAAATCAACCTAGCTGAGTTTTACTGAATTTCGACAAAGTTTCCTACCCTTATTCTACAGAATATGGTGTATTAGAAATCTGACGTGATTACAGAAATAGACTGAGATATTAAAAAGAAATTGGGGGAGAATTGTTGGCTTTGGAGTTATATGAATTAGGGGAGAATTGTTGGCTTTGGAAATATACAAAATTGGGCATACGTTACTGGGATTTTCATTTATTTACTTACTAAAGTAAACAACCACATCCCCATAGCTGTAGTTATTTTTAGGATCATCTTCGGATTCGATGAAGGAGACAGGGAAGGACTTGCCTACTTTGCCGTTCTTGCAAGTATACAGCTTGACTGAGAAATAAATAAAAAAAATAATTAATAATTTTCAATGGAAATAGAGACTTTTCTGATTATGGTTTTGAAAGAACTCGTGAAATAATTAACAAACTGATTAAAAGTTCTTTTATATCGCTTCTTGTTGTCGAAATGTTAAACATTCAAATAAAATAGCCGTGGTGTCACTGGCTGTGTACAAATTTAAAATTGCATACATCTTATTGGTAAGTAATAACTACTTATTAACCGAACGCGAGGTCTGTACGGTAAAATATTTTGCTTGAGATCTTTTGAGTACAGACATACGATAATGTACGGACCTGCACGTTAGCCAAGCAGCGTTCAAATCGGAAAGTTCGGACTTGCACGACATTTAATAAAATTAATTAAAACATTGCATGTAAATGGGCAGGCTTCATATTTGCCACGCTGCATGATCTGTGAGACTTAAGAGGAAGTGACAATATATCTTTTTAAATTACAGTATAATATAATATTACTCTATATATTATTATATTTATATACTATTCAATAACTTATTTTACAATTTTTTCATATCTCTATTTGTTTCCGAGATATTAATTACATGATGTTGTGTCCACCATCTTTGATCATATTTCGAAAAGTTAACACAGATTTTGTTGACTTAACAATCTGGTTTAATGTCTGAAACTGCTCCTGGAGTGAGCAGCTTTGAAGCAAGACCTTTTTGAGATATTCTAGAGTGTCGAAAAGACATTGTCTTTAAACTGTCAAGTTTCTGGTTCATATGGACTTGTAGTAGCTGCTAACAATAAAAACTGGCGTGGCCCAGATTTTGACGTCATATATTATACATTTGCATGCACAATTAAAGATTCAAACATGGCGGACTTAGAGTAACCAAATTTTGAAAAGAGAGAACGATATGACAAAATTGTTAAAAAATTATAAATAGTGTTGCATGTTTTTTTATTCAATACAATAAAACAATTGTTGCCAGTTTTCCTTTAAAACTACGCAATTTTTGATTAGTCTCAATTGTCTATTTTCTCTTCCGTAACCTGTTGAAAATTGGCATAGCGCTTGAACGTATTAACAATGACACAAATCTCCTAAAACAGTACGAATTTGAATTAAGTTGCCAACAAAAGGGACATAAAGAAATGTGCTTGTAAATGCGTTTAACATTTTACCATTTTCACATAATACGTAAAGTACTAAAGTCATTGCCATGTCAAACAAGCTGGAAAAAACTAAAGGATAAAGCAGTAAATCAAAAATCCGCGAAAAACGTTTCTTTACAGTTTTGAAAGTTCTTTCGAATAAGAGAGTAATGATTTGGGAGTTAGAGACACATTAAAGTAAATAAAACTTACAGCTTTTTTTCGGATCACAAGCTGAACCATTTAGTAAAGCGTCTTTTAACTCGGTCAAATCCGTTGTTGACCCAGTCCATTTTCTCATGAATAAATTTTCATTCATTTCCTTTTTGCGGCGTGGGTAAATACGATTCAAGACAGTGACTCCAACATTTATATTGGGACAGACGAATCTCAAACTGTCGTAGGCGTCGATTTTTGGAATAGTAAGCCAGTTGCTTTTACACGTAAGCCTAGAAAAAAATCCAATATAATATTGTTATAACTTTATTGGTGAAAATAGACCGCCGAGCATCATTTAAAGGGATACGTCAGTGCCTAAAACAATTTAAGTGGAATAAATTACAAATAAGCCAAATAAAACACATCTGAAAATCGTATTTAGTTTTGCAATGAATAAACACTGAGTTCCTTCAGAGCCAACGACAGGAAGTTTTTGTTCTTTTTTCAAAGCATTTTTGGAAATTCAGAAAAATGGATTCATGTCTTAAACTTAAAATTCAAGTTAACAAAACCGGAAAGTTGAGATGCATATGGTAATATTTCGTTGTTATTTCAAAATTATTGACACACTAAGTGACCACTTGGTCTGACAGTGCTTTTTGAAATAAAATCGAAATATTAACATTTTAACTTTCTTGTCAGATCACTTGCTTTTTTAAGACATGAGTTTGTTCTTTGGAATATAATTTCGGTAATATGGTTAATTTTTTGCCTTAATTGCCAAAGTGCGCACCACAAATTTAAAACAAAACTAGACGCACTGAGAGTAAAAAATTATTGTGTAATGAACTGTACGTGCTGCTGCTAAGGCAACAATGACGTTTCAAGATTAATCTTTCGATATCGTTCGCGTTGTGCCTTTTGAACAGTGTCAGAACGTTGTGTTTTGTTAATCGTGCAAATGGTGAACGCTCGCCCTTCAAAACTCTCATCAACTTTGCCTAAAATTTGAATCAAAGTCATTGGGAGTTGATGACAGTTTACACACGTAAAAATGTCACAGGCTATTTTTTAGGTGTAAACAGCTTTGAACATGTATGAGTTGCATGGTCAGAAATGTCGGACAATGAGCCTGTGATACGTTGCAATTAATTGAAACAATCTACATTAATTAAAATGAAGGATCCACCGGGTCCTTCATTTCAATCTGACATTGAGAGAAGTCTGGTAATTAACGACTTGCCGAAATGGAATTCAAAATTGGAGATAATTCTTGAAATACGTCTAAAATATGAAGTCTGAATACGAAAAACAACCCTTTCCTTTTACCAAGTAAAATCTGTTACTTTTCGCCCTTGTTTACTAGTAAAATAACGTGCTTGCAATTTTCATGCTAATTTTAATATCGAAATTCGCCGCATTCCAGCATGATATGCATACGAGCTGACTAGCCTGAATATGTAGGAGCTGACCAGCTTAGACAGGATTGTTAGTTGCTGAAAACAGTACTGTTTTCGCTAATAAACAAGCATCGATAAACATCACTGTTCATTCCTGTTAAAACGAGCAAAAAACAGCGTTGTTAAATAACATTGTCCATAAAAAATACAGCATGTGTTTGAGGATAATGAACTGGCAATGTTGAACAGGGTTGTTTTAAAAACTATGTTTATAAACATGATTGTTCCAACAGGTATGTCTTTCTTTGAATGTAAGATGTATAAACACATGGCCAGAAATTTCGGACAATGAGTGTGCAATACGTTGCGATTCGATAGCGGATGCACCAATGAATACAAACAAACTCACAATACAATCTATAGAAATGGAAATAAAAACAGCAAATTTAATAAAATCAGTTTGGTTTTTTGCATTTGCCAAAATGAAACGGTGTTCCTGTAATGAATATTTATAACTCAGTTTAAAATTGGGTAATCAACTGATTTATTTTACCTTTCCTTTTGAGGTCATGCTTCTGCCAGCGTAAGCTCCATATGCACGTGTATTATTGTATAATCATTAAAGTGAATATGAAACAAAAATTATTATTGTATTATCTGAAAGATCTCTTAAAATGATTTTGTAAGTTATTTAACAGTTTTTCCTTTATTTCTTTTGTTGTTGAGATATTTCAATTTGTTTACGACGTGCACGGCTTTTACGTCAAACATTCATACATAATGAGGTGGCACGGAAGGTTAAATATCTTCATTGTCGCTGAGTTAAATCTTTTGAAAGCCTGTGGGCTAATACGCTGGTATGCTAATAAAACAGATAAGGTTTTTGGAAGTCTTTCTAGTATGCTAAATTTTAGTATGTTAAAGTTTTGTGTCATCTCATTATGCATGAATGTCTGACGTAAAAACCGTGCACGACGTAAACAAATTGAAATTAAAATATCTCAGCTATGAAGGAAGTAAACAAAAAACTGTAAAATAACTTACAAAACCATTTTAAGAGATCTTTCAGATAACACAATAAAAATTTTCGTTTCATATACAGTTTAAGACCAACCGGATCCTTCATTTCCATCTTACAGTTAGAAAAATCTATTGACGATTACCGAATTGCCGAGATGGAGCACCAAATTGGAGATAATTGTCAAAATACATCTGAAAACTAAAGTCCACATTCAAATAACAACCCTTTCCTTTTAGCAAGTAAAATTTGTTCATGTTGGCTTTTATTTACTAGTGACATAAGAGGCTTGCAATTTTCATGCTAATTTCAATACTCAAATGCTGGTCTTCCCGCCGAACAATATGGCAGGCATACGACCACAATTTCTGGCCATGACACTGTCGAGTAAACATGCCTGTTAACAATAAACAGTGATTTTGTTTTAGCAAGTCATGTTCTGTGATGTTAGCAACGTTACTGACATGTTGAATCAACGGTATTGTTACAAGTTGCGAGATTTTTGCGTGGGAATGAAAGCTGATCAGAATTAGCGGTCAAACGAAAAGGTGTTGCAATTCTGATCAACTCTGATCAACTCTCAGCGTCGTTTGGCCGAGATTCATTGTTCAAATACTTGAAACTTACTGCAAAGTTGTTATATCTAAGTTTTTATCAATCGTTATATTATCCTAAAGTGCCAGCGTACAATACAAGCCCACACCATTCCACCGTGTTGCCAAGTCCATCACGGTCCACAGTGTAGCCGTAATTCCTTGTCTCCTACTCGCCTATGTTAAGTTATTTCCTAAATACATCTGCCGTTACACAATCTCAAAGACTGTGTTGTTAGATTCACCTTTAATAAATTGAATCATCGTTTGTCAGTTAAGTATTTGCTAGCAAAAATTAGGCTGGCAAACGAGCAAAGTTTTGAAATTTTTAAATGAAGTTTCCCAGCAGGCATCGAGAATTTAACGCTTATTTGAGCGGTAGATATTTGGCTCAGTTTTGCCATACAGCTAACAGCAACCGGTATATATTCTATTCATTTCTTTTCGTCACTATTTTTTGCCAACCAACGGCACTTACGAACATTAAAACAAATCAGTATTATCTGTAAGTAGGAGTTTAAGTTAGCAGAAATGTGTCTCTACATGTCATATCGTCACAAATATACATAATCTAAGAACCGAGTAACCTTCAACAATTTTACAACTTGGAATTTTATACATTTTAAATGAACTCCGCATTTTTGAAGCACAGTTGTTACGTCGGGAATAAACTAGGAACCAACAATTACGTTCATGTTTCTGGTCTGTACACAAGTATTTTAGTGCACGAGATGCACCGCTGTTCTGGTTTGTATATGTTCGAATATCTGAACGTTGTGTAACCTTCCAAGCATGCGATAACAATTGGATATTAACTTACTGTGGGTTAATATGATCCCATACTACCATTGGCAGAAATCTGTTTGCTTCTCCAAGATATTGCCAAGAGACGATAACAAAGATGCCCAGAATAGGTCTTTTGAACATTGTGTATCTTGACAATGTATACCAAATTTACACCAAGTTGTCCGTCTCTTGTCTTCTTGCTTGTATTTGAAATTGAATTTATAGGCCTCTTTTTGAAACTCTTTAATAACCGATGTGAAAGTGCGAGCAGGAGCTTCTAAAAAAACCATTACCTTGCGATTTTCTTTCAAGCAAACATGGCGACTTTGAATTGACTGTTTAAATATATGTGTATGAAATTTATTGTTACCAACACAAAAGATATTTCCATAATTTCGTAAAAAACGTTATGGCGTATTTAAAAGAGTGTGGGTAAATAATGATTAGTTTTATTCTGAAGCCTAATGATATGGATAACTTGTTTTCAGTATTACTTTTCTATTTTCACATACGGCAACCTTTTTAAAAAATTGTTATTTCATTTTGAGTCTGTTTGGCGGCTCAGAATTCTCTTGTCAGCGGGATTTTTGTCAATTTATGACGGAGTATAAAAGGTAGATGTTAGAATTATCTAGCAATAACGTTAAAGTGGCTATGACACAAAAATTATTATTGTCTTATCTGAATTAAAGAGCTCGTAAAACTATCGAGTAAGTTATTTTCTAGTTTTTCGTTTACTTGCTTCGTTGTTGAGATATTTCAGTTTGTTTACGACGTGAAGTGCAGGCTAATTACGTCACACTTCATAATGAGTTGTATCAAAATGTTAGATATCTCCATTGTCACCGAAATAAACCTCCTGAGAGTCTGTGTGCTAATATACTGGTACGCCAGTAAAACATATAGTATTTTGAAAAATGTTTTAGTTGCCAATTACCGAGATATTACATTTTCTGAGTAGCTTATTATGCATAAATGTGACGTAATTAGCCTGCACTTGGTAAACAAAGTGAAATGTCTCAACAACAAAGCAAATAAACGAAAAACTAGAAAATAACTTACTCTATAGTTTTACGAGCTCTTTCAGATAAAACAATAACAATTTTCGTGTCATAGGCACTTTAAATTATTCAAGTTAATTATCTAAATTAATAAAATGCCAGCAAAATCTACTTTTAATTTTGTTTACTTGACTGCCACTGCCCGCTTTTCGTCGTACGTGGAAAAACTGGAACGAGTCTCGTTGATTTGGCTTCAAATATCCGGCCAGGGGTAACGTTCTGAAAAGTTCAACAAGCTTACGGCAAGCTTTTAAGTTATCAGCCATGAAGTCATTGCACCAGAATACTTTTTATTACATAATATTTTTATTATATGTACAATCATATACTAAATTTGTTTGGTAATAGCATGGTTTCGAGTGCAATTTGGAAATTGCGCCAGTGCAATTGGATGGCTCTAAAACTCACCAGTGTATGTTTTACAAACTGCACGAGAGAACATGGATGAAAAAAATTTTCGATAACTGTTGCACTTTTACCTTTGCTACTTAAGCGTTGTCTTCGTCACTTGTGAACAATGGTTTTTCAGTCTATGTGCTCCTTACATTCTAAATTTTAAATTTCCCGACAATTCTCAAAACACAATGTGCAAAAACTTAAAATATCAATATTTTGTCGCCAAGGTATTTTTTCCGTCGCTTTTCCAGGCTTTGCTCTGCTCCAGTGCTATTGCAAATGTTGTAATTGCACTCATCTTAACTACTGTTACAACATTGCACTCATCTTAACCGATGTTACAATGTTAATTGCATTCCTCTTAACCACTGTTACAACATTGCACTCATCTTAACCAATGTTACAACACTGTACTCCTTTTAACCAATGTTACAACATTGCACTCATCTTAACCAATGTTACAACATTGCACTCATCTTAACCGATGTTACAATGTTAATTGCATTCCTCTTAACCAATGTTACAACATTCCACTCATCTTAACCAATGTTACAACATTGCACTCATCTTAACCAATGTTACAACATTGCACTCATCTTAACCGATGTTACAACATTGCACTCATCTTAACCGATGTTACAATGTTAATTGCATTCCTCTTAACCAATGTTACAACATTGCACTCATCTTAACCAATGTTACAACACTGTACTCCTTTTAACCAAAGTTACAACATTGCACTCATCTTAACCAAAGTTACAACATTGCACTCATCTTAACCAATGTTACAACATTGCACTCCTCTTAACCAATGTTACAACATTGGTTAAGAGGAGTGCAATTACAAATGTAACTGCACTCCTTTTAACCAACAGCATCAAAAAATGTTTCATCTAAGTTATTAACAAAGAAAAAGCATATTCATATAGCCTATAACAAACTATATGACTGAAGGATTAGACAACAAAACTAGCGTTTAATATTAAGTCTATCCTGTTAAATTTAAATAGGACGATTTTCCAGACAACATTCAAAAGTCCATAATCAGAAAATTGAAGGCCAAGCATAATAATATTAATGATGTAGCGAATGACAATCTGATGTTTTCTACTAATCTGGTCGATGACATTTCAGACGACGACGCACCTAAAGTATGTTTTCGAATTCCTTACTTAGGTAAACAAGGCGAACATTTTAGTGAAGAAACTAATAAGAAAAATTCAGCGCAATCTTATAACAAAAGAGTTAAATTTATCGGTCTCGTATTTCCTGTCATTTCTCAACTTGATCGTAGTAACCTTGTCTATAAGAATTTTCTTGCCCCGGTTGTTCTGAATCATATGTAGGGAAAACAATAACTTACGAACCAGAACTTTTTGAACACACTAAAACTGAACCTTCAAAATAGTGCCATCTCAGACCATCTTACCAAATGGAAAACACAAAACATCACATTAACATCGCTAATCTCTATGACAATCTAAACGACAATTACACTGACAAACTTTTCTCGTAACATAATGATCTCAAAGCTTCAAAAGAACTAGTGTTATTTCCGTAATTCTTCCTCCTTTTGTCTTTGTATATAGTATAGTTCACCTTGTCACATTTCTGTTTGTTGCGTTTTTACTTCCTGTAACTGTGATATAAGATCTAGGCATTTTGTGTAATTTATTCATTCGTTTGACAATGACTTTGTAATAAAGTTGAAATATCACCGCACTATATTCTTGTTTATAATAAACTCAAATCTTGAGTCAGCAAGATGATTTTTGGGGTTTTCTTTATACTACATACATTAGAGATAGATGTAATTTAGTCTCACATCTCCATAATTATCTATATAACAAGAAAAAAATAATTAAGTTAGCAACATACTGTTTCTGTCAGAATAACATTGGAGAAGTGTTATATTGTTGTTCGGGACAGTGCGTTGTGCTTCGGTGTCGCGTACGGACGGAGTAGACGATCGGCGGCCCCGAGATGGTCGGACACCTCTGAGATGGTCGGACACCTCTGAGATGGTCGGACACCTCCGAGATAGTCGGACACCTCCGAGAAAGTCGGACACCTCCAAGATGGTCGGACACCTCCTTCACTTGACTTTCCCAAGTTTCGCTGCATATTTTCATCACCACAAAGTAAATTTTAGTTAACCCTAAACCAAATCCTAATCCTAGCTATAATTTAATTTCCAAAATATTCATCAGTTAAAAAAAGTTAAAGTTAAAAAAAAATAGTAACACCAAAAAAACTTCAAAAAGGCGTTACAGTCCGTTCTGTACATGTCACGGCTGTGTTTATTGCGGACTCTGCATTTCCAGTCCCATCGAGGGAACCGAGTTGCTTACATCGCCGTGTTGCGAATTTGGTCTTTATTAGTCAAAACGACTGATTGAATTTAACCGCAAACCCATCAAACGTAAGAGAATGTGAAGAGATAAAAAGAGTTTTAAGTTTGTAGAGATGCTACTAGTATATATATTTCGGACGTTTGAAAAGTGGAGAGCTTTTAAAAGAAAATGCCCTAGCTAGACATTGACCATGACCTCCGAGGAACTCACTGATCACGATTTCGCTTAGAGACAAGTACGCGACATGAACAAAATTGTTGTGTCATATAAATTTGCCACGGATACCAGGTTTTCGATCTCGTCTATTTTTTGTTTTTCGCTAAACAAGCAAGAAGTAAAACGTAATACCAGCGTTAAACTGCTTTTGAGAAATCAATTATGACAACCATAGTGATGGTATGCCATTTACAAATGCGTGATACGTCACGACATGTAGATGTAGCGTATCAAAACAAAAACATAACAATTCCGTGACATGCGCAGAGCGGACTATAACCCACTTTAACGAATATGCAGAGAAAAGTTTTTGTAATATAGGGATTCAGTATTATGAATTTTATTTGAATTGTTAAGCGTTGTTGTCGGCGTTGCTGTTCTCAATGTTAAAGTTACCTTATAATCATGACTTGCGATGACTTACCTCTGGACATTCCTGATCGATATCCTAAATACCTCCAACGTATTATGAAACAAATGACTGGTATGACCAGACCAATAACAATGCCAGTAACTAACGATGGTGTGCTAAAAGGTGTTACCGTGTCTGGAGCCCTTTCAGAAACCAAGTAAACCACTGAAGGAAAAATTGAAATTAAACAGAAGATTTGTGTTAGGAACTACGTATGTTATTTATCGAGGTCTGGTTTTACCCCGATCGGGACCTAGTAAAACTGGGTGTATTCAAAAGTTTGGGTGAATTTTGCAAATTTTATTTACCAAATTTGTACACTTGATTTGCACACGCAATTATAAATTTAAAATTTTATAACAGTATATTTCGTTTTTTTTCCATTTTCAATGTTTAATTCGTCGGGATAATACAACTCACTTTCACTGTGATAGCTTTCATCCCTATCCATCTCAGTTGGAAAAGATATTTATTTAAAAAATCGGCAAAGTTACGATGTTTTTGTTTACATTTTTAAATCCAAAACCGTTAGCCTTCCGGTTAAGCGGTCCGGAAACGAAGCAATTTGATTGGTTGAAACGCGTGGATACCAGACTGGAAGAAAATAAGAAATACACACTCAACTAAGTGAACCTCTGACATTTGTAGCGAAATCGAAATAAAACAGAAGAAAATGTTAGCTGCTCCGTTAGAGATTTGATAAATTTTACTAATGACATACCCTAGTCGGCACGACTAGGGTATGTCACGACTTCTCTGATTTCATTCACCCGGTCAAATAAATGACTTTCAAAATGGGTGGCAACATTTTCAGGTCTGGTAATTTCTGTTAAAGTCTAGCGGCCTAATGGAAAAGTCCTTCGGAATGGTATATAACGATAGACTTAACTATAACGATTAAAGTTTCCTGATATCTTGTTTAGTCTTGAGGCATTTTGATCAAAAGTAGCGCGTTAGCCGCCATTTTGAATCACAATTTCAACTTATCACGTGATGTCATAAGCAACGTTAACACCGAGCTGAGCTATATATTGCTGGACAAAGTGGTATTGATTAAAAACACTTGAGACGAGTGTCTGACTTTAATGGGGTTAATTAATGGCGTATGCAGAGGTCTTTTTTCATGGTAGTGACCGCTGAATATGTAAGCGTCTTTACAGCAAAATACAAAACATTTTTTTCATTACAACTTGTAATAAAAAAACCTAGTAAGATATATAAGACAAAAACAATTCCAAATAACGTGGTCATCTTGTTAAACTTAAAATATT
>JAOBAZ010063891.1:0-12155 GCA_026546875.1 Pteroeides caledonicum | reverse complement strand
ATAGTATTTTGTTATGGTCATGACAAGAAAACAGCAAGTTTGAAAGTTGAAAATAGATACTTTTTTTTAGTTAAAATCAAATTTAAAGACGCACCATACCAATCGCCTGAAGAAATTCAATATCTCTATATGCAATTTGAAGCTGTTGAAAATGGGGAAGACGCAGTTTACACTTTAACAGCATCAGAGACAAATGTTAGAGCTGTGGTACGTGAAATACACCTTTGAATAATGGAAATACAACTGTAAAATAGTTTTAGATCTGCTATTTATTAATTTTTAATATCTATTATAGCCTACTATATGGCCAAAGTTTAAAATTTTCCCGAGGTCTCAAAAATGACTGGAGGCCGAAGAACGAAGGACGTTTTTGAGACTAAGGGGTTTTTTATCCGACCAACCCAAACGGTAAAAAGCGGTTTTATTTTTTTTCGCGTGGGCAAAGCGAGATCGAGGTTCGTGCGAAAAAAAGAAATGTTCATTTTTATCATGGAATTGTGTTGTCAAGCGAAACAAAAAAACTGGCATTACATGTAATTAATAAATAGAATCCACTCTCTGAATGGTAACTATCGTTCAAAAACATAGCTCATAATAACTTGGCAATAAAACCTCGAATAAAACTTCAAAATTTCGTAATATTCCGCCCGCAGCTGCAACCAATCAGATTGTAGGAAAGCGAGAATTCCGCAAGCTGTCAATAATAAAATAAACTAAATTATTTCTCCTATATATCGCTAAATATTCCAAAATTACCCTGTATCTCTTTTCATTGTTCTTCTATTATTCTTTTGATATTTATCCGTTTTATTTTCTTACGTGTGGTATAATAAAATATGTATTATTATGTTAATGAATTTTATAATAATTTTATAGTAATATAAAAAAGAGTAGCTTGCAATATCATAAACAGTTGTACACAGTAATACTACATGGTGGCAGCGGTGCGATATGGGGATGTTATAAAAACCACCAAAAGTGTTTGATTTCACAAAAGGAGGTCAAGGACTGATCGAAAAAAGTTGGTTGTCACTATCTCATCAGTAAATAAAACATAATACCATCATCATTTATTGTCACGTATAACTCTGCTTTCTGCCAACTAACGATGAAATCATCATACCTAGTCATTTCCTGTCGAACATGGAGTTGTCGTATTCAATGTATCGTAATGCTGTTGTATGAACTAACATTTAGCAAACATACTTGATTAGAAAATATGTGCTTATTTTGTATTTGCTTCTAGAAAAACAGCCCTGGTGAGAATGACAATTTTACATGTTGGTTACCAATAGGCCTACCAAGACCAGTTCAAGGGTATTTTGTATTTGAGTCAAACCAGACAAACGAGAACGGAGAGAAATTGTATTTAAGTTGTAATGGAAATGGTCTAATGAGACTTAAACAATCAAAACACGACCCAGTGAGAAATATTGCGGTTGACGTCTCGTTGATATTTCGAGCAGTCGATCCGCTGGATGATTGATAAACTAACATTCGCCATGAAAATATCTTAACATAAGTGTGTAAATGAACTTGTGCATAGGGCATATGATTTAGAAAACCGTATCATGTATTATAATACCAATTACGTAATAAACTGAAAACAAATAAATTATTTCTTATTTGTTTTAAATTTGTTCCAAATTACTTGCACTACATAAATAAGCTAAGGTGCCCATATTACTTGTGAAGTATTTACGGATTTGAAAATAGTATGAAAAATTGGTTAATACGTTAAGTAGGTTCTGAAATATAAGTTTTTTGAAGAACATGCGATGTACCTGGGGGCACTTAGGAATGTAGTTTTACTGAACTATATAATCTTTGCACTCTTCAAAATAATGCTAAAACACACCATAGTTTAGTCAAGTTATATTCTCGTCTCCCAGGTCCTGGAACATAAGAAAATGTTTTGATATACTACCTCCATATATACTGGATAGTGCATTTGCTATATTCAACAGTCGAAATTTTGAAGACAGATCCGTCATTTTACTACTCCGTGTCCAGTAGTCTTTGCTGCCTTATCAGAAAAACGACTTGTTTTCGTGAGTTTATGAATATTTTTGGCGAAGAAAAGTTTTGCTATGGAACAAACTGATCCGTTGTGAAATGTGAAAATTTCATGAAACCAATGCAATTAAGTGAACACCATGAACATATTTGGTTTTTAAGTGTAAATTTCGAATAAGTCATTTGTTGCAGGCTCGTATACTCATTGGTCATTTTAAACGTTTGCCCTTACAAGATATTTTTCCAATTGCAAACGGCTATATATTGTTGATCATATCTTAATGCAATTTTTTTTTGCAAATATTCACTAAAATTTCTTTGTATTAAATATGAATAACAAAACCACGGCTTTACTAAAATCATGTTATGTTTACAGATAATGTCTAATGACTCTCAAAATGACTTTTTGACCAATTATACTATTTATACAACGGGTGATTATTGTGATAAAACAACATTCAATAGAGCAACTAAATACAATTTTCTTTCACTTTTATAACTTTTAGACTATATTATTTATTATTTTGTAAATACGAAGAATACTTGCAAACACAACAGATTATTATCTTAATTCATGTTTCAAACAATAACGTTGCCTTCAATCCATTACAATACAAACTCTTTTATGGTAAAACAAAACCACAAAAGCCCCCATATGTAATTTACAACTTATATAAACATTTAATATTTCTTTCACAAATGTCTCTGCCGCTACACTTAATGAAGGATTGAATCCAGACAAAAATCCACTCAACAAATTATAATAGCGAGTGCTGTGACCGGCAAACGCACGTTTTTTGAAAAAGGAAAGAAATGCATATTACATATTATAATCAAAACTAACAATTTTTTTATATTTAATAACAATATTTTTCACAACAACGTGGGTTGCGGTACTACTCCTTGTTCGTTATCACCACTGGCGTAGCCAGCTTGCAAGGTTAGTGATGCTATCCAAATTTCAAATCATTATGATTATTCATTTCTTTACAAATTCATAGTTTTTACGGTTGTCGAACATGGAAATATTTGCATGACTAAATTGTCGGGCTGACTACGCTACTGGTTATAATTGGGCTTCACGAATTTCCCACTGTGTGCTATCCAGTGTATATATATATATATATATATATATAAAGAAGTTCAGTGATGATTATGTTGGTCAACTAAAAAGTGAACATTTAAAACATCACCACTGGTTTTATCACTTTTATTTGCAACCGTTTTCGCTGTTTAAGCTCCTTAGGTATACCAAGTGATTATTGTCAGTGGTTGGCGTGCTTTTATATACATATACAAGTTGTTACGTCATCTATATCAAGTTATGTTATTGAATATATTGTTCACAGGATGGTATTAAATTATTTCAAGGTGTCCTAAGTTATTTAAATTATTTCCAAAGGGTAATTTTGTATTGCAAATATTGTTTATTTACAATTGATCAGTGTTAAGATCAGGTTTGAGTATAGCTATTATCTGTTTTTCTTTTGTTTCCCTGTATAGTCTATTTGGATTTTCGCACTGATAAATTGGCATTATTTTAAAATCATCCTCGTTACACCTGTGTAAGTGTTCGCTTACTTTCAAATATCTGTATTCTTTGTGTTTTATTTGCTGTTTGTGCCAAGTCACCCTGTTCCGTAAATTTCCGTCGTTCCAACATAAAATTTGTCGCACTTCGGGCGTACTATAACATATATTACGTTTTTAGTTTTGCAATTCATGTGTGATTTGATTGTCCATGATTTTCCATTGTGAAATGTAATGCTATTCCCGATGATTATGTGTGGACATGTTCCGCATCTAGGTTCTTCACATTTTTTAACACCTGTTACTGTGTTAGTCGATGAAAATTCGGCTTTCGTGAGTATGCGTTTTATATTTTTTGGTTGTCGTCGACTTACAATAAGTTTGTGTTATGATGTGTTAAACAAAGTATTGATTATTAGTTGCGCCTGCAATGAACACCGCAGGACATAACATATAAAATAAACGGTCCGCCATTTTGTAGTTAGTCTTGTAGTTAGTGTTTTGGCAGTCATTTTATGTAGTAATAAATAGAAGACACAACAACTGGCGACGAGGATGGGATCATGGCAAGCTTGGGAAAGATAGAAGAGTTCAACCCGAGTCAAACGAACATTGTTCGATATCTTGAACGCCTTGAACAGTATTTCGGAGCAAATGATGTGCCTTTAGACTCTGAGACGTCGAACAAACGAAGAGCGATTCTTATTTCTGCAATCGGAGCAAGAACATATGATGTCCTTTCTGATCTATGTTCGCCTGACTCTCCTGCCTCGAAGACTTTCAATGAACTTGCTTCTACTTTGAAGAGTCATTTTGCACCTAAAAAGTTGGTGATTGCTGAATAATATCGGTTTCATAACTGCATTCAGAAAGACGGAGAATCTGTGTCAGAGTTTGTCGCTAATTTAAAACGATTAGCATCCACGTGAAGTTTTGGCACCTATCTTAATGAGGCATTGCGAGGTCGACTTGTATGTGGCCTCAGGAGCGCTAATATCAAGAAGAAGCTTTTGGCTGAAGATTAAACGTTTGACAAGGCACTTCGCACTTCAATTCCCAAAGCGACACAAGTCGCTTTGGGAATTGAAGCAGCAGATAAAGACATTGCAGACGTATCACATTCTGGAACACACCCAGTCAACAAAGTCGGAAATCCTTCACGATTTAAGAAGTTCAAGTCTTCAAAAGGGGATTAGCCTGATTTGTTGAAGAAGCAGGCAAAAGGGACACAGTGTGCTAGCTGCGGTAAGACTGGGCATGCAAGATCAATTTGTAATTACAGAAACTTTACTTGTTATACGTGTGGTAAGGCTGGCCATATAGCTAAAGCATGCAGAAGTAAGAACGCTCAGTTAAATAATGTGCAGAATGTACTTGACAATGAAAGTTTGGTAAGTTTAGGTAAGTTTGAAAGTTAGCTAAGATTAAAGCGGATTGGAAAAGGATTTTCAAGGTCAGTGTGTCGCCGGACTTTGAGTTACCTTCAGATACTACGCAGCGCTTGCATGCTTCAATTCAGTCACATTCCGAAGTCTTCAAGCAGGGTCTTGGGACGATAAAAGGAATTAAGGCAAGGTTAGATGTCAAGGATGACATTCAACCTAAGTTCTCTAAAGCACGTCCAGTACCGTACGCTTTGCAGTCAACCGTTGTTTGGAGCGTGAGGGTATTATAGAGAAGGTAAACCTTAGTGAATGGGCAACTCCTATGGTGCATCCCTAAGAGTGATAACATGACGCGATCATGCGGTGACTATGCAGTAACAGTCAACCCCCAGCTCCAAGTTCCCCATTACCCAATTCTCCTGCCGGAAGATGTTTTTCGAAAGTTACGAGGAGGAAAACCCTTTACAAAGCTTGATTTAAAGAATGCGTACCAACAATTACTTCTTGAAGATGAGAGCCAACAGTACGTTACGATTAACACTCACAGGGGCATTCATCGTTATAAGAGACTCCCTTTTGGCATTGCAGCTTCACCTGCAATTTTTCAGCGTTCTAAAGATGTTATTTTACAGGTAATTGATAAGGTAGCAGCAATTCAGGACGATATTCTTGTGACTGGTAAAAATGACGCTGACCACATTCAAAATCTTGAAGCAACTCTAGATCGCTCGGAAGAGTATGGTGTTCGCCTTAAATTGGAGAAGTGTAAATTTATGCAAAGGTCGGTGACGTACATAGGCTGCATAATTTCTTCATCGGGAATCAAACCTACACAAGAGATAGTTGAAGCAATTAAGAAAGCACTCCAGCCAGGGAATGTCACTCAGCTAAGATCATTCCTTGGAATGGTGAACTACCATGGTAAGTTCATCAAGAACCTGAGCTCAATCCTTCATCCTCTAAATCAGCTATTACAAAAGGGTCGTGAGTTCAATTGGTCACTAGAGTGTGAAAAAGCGTTTCAATTGGCTAAGAACTCTCTGACGTCATTGAATGTCCTAGTCCATTTTAATCCCGAGTTACCTGTAGTCCTGGAAGGTGATGCAAGTTCGTATGGCATCGGTGCGGTAATTTCTCATCGTTTTCCTGACAACGTCAAAAGACCAATTGCATATGCGTCGCGTTCTTTGAATGCTGCAGAGAAGAGTTACAGTCAGATTGAGAAGGAAGGTTTCGCAATCGTGTTTGGCTTGTCCAAATTCTATATGTCTTTATGGTCAAAAGTTCACGATGTATACTGATCATAAACCTTTACTGAAGATATTTGCACATAATTCTGCTACTTTAACCCTTGCAGCAGCACGCTTGCAACGTTGGTCACTCCTCTTGTCTTCTTATCATTATGAGATCCGCTACAAATCGTCTGCGGACATAGCCAATACAGACGCCTTGTCACAACTTCCACTACAGTATCAGAAAGATACCAGTGTCGAAGAGCATTTATTCAACATTACAGATTTGAGATTGAATTGTCATTCAGTTTCCGCTAAAGAAATAACCAAGGAGACAACTCGGGACAGAGTCTTATCGAAAGTGTTCACCCTTACTCGGAATGGATGGAATCAAGCATGTGACGATCCGGAGCTCAAGCCTTATTATGTGCGAAGAAATGAGACTTCTATTGAACAAGGATGTCTACTCTGGGGTCTACGTGTGATCATTTCTTCTAAATTTCAAACCAAGGTGGTAAATGTGTAGAACGAAGCTCACCCAGGAATCGTTAGAATGAAGTCGATGTCACGAAGTTACGTGTGGTGGCCGAAATTAGACAGCGCAATCGAATAAACCGTCAAAGCCTGTCGACAATGCGCTGATGTTAAAACATCACCTCCAGTTGTACCTCCCATTCCATGGATTTGGCCGACCAAACCTTGGAAAAGGGTCCACGTTGATTTCGCGAGTTACGAAGGAAACCATTACCTTGTGGTGGTAGACGCGCATTCTAAGTGGACAGAGGTAATCGTACCTATGAAGATAACATCTTCCGAAGCCACTATCAATGCATTGCGATGTATCTTTGGTCGCTATGGTCTACCAGAGCAAGTTGTCAGTGACAATGGCCCTCCATTTCAATCTGCCGAGTATGACAATTTTCTGAGACAAAATGGAATAAAAGGAGTCCTAGTTTCCCCTTATCATTCAGCGTCCAATGGACAAGTTGAGAGATTTGTGCAGACGTTTAGAAATTTTTAAAAAACGGCCAACTCTCAGTCTCGCTTGCTCCAAAGGATCCAGTGTTTTTTACTGAATTATCGAAGCACTCCACACTACGACCGGATGTTCACCTGCGAAGCTTTTCCTTCAGCGAGAAGTAAGAACAAGATTGTCATTGGTGAAACCCGACACCGCAAGTGTAGCTTCAGAAAATCAATCTCGAATAAAGAGCTATCACGATCAGCATGCTAAGTTCAGAGAATTCAAAGTGGGCCAGTCGGTCCTCGCACAAGATTATAGGTCGAAGACGAAATGGCAACCAGGAACCATTTCTGAAAGAAATGGCCTCTATTCTTATACCGTTCCTTTACCAGAAGGAAGAATTTGGAGTCGTCATGTCGATCAACTGTTAAAGGACAGTCCATCGAAAGTTCAGCAAGAAGAACCTATTCCTAGTAACCTTGGAAATCAGATGGAACCACAGGACTTAGCTGTACCACCTACATCATCCATTCCCTCTACCCCCTCTCCTCTCACCGAGTCTACACCAAGCCTACCAACAGCTCCACAAGATAGAAGTCAAAATCACCCATCAGAAGTCACACAGGACACCTCTATTACTACCGAGTCTCCTGTCATTAAATTAAGAAGATCAAGCAGAATAATTAAGCAATTGAAAAGACTCATAGAGGAAATTGCAAATACTTAGTATATTATTTTCTTAGAACAATTATTATTAATTAGGAAACGGACAGAAATTAAACCAGAAGAAGAGGTGTTATGATGTGTTAAACGTGTTAAAAAAGTATTGATTATTAGTTGCGCCTGCAATGAACACTGCAGGACATAACATATAAAATAAACGGTCCGCTATATTGTAGTTAGTCTTGTAGTTAGTGTTCTGGCAGTCATTTTATGTTGTAATAAATAGAAGACACAACAGTTTGGTGTTTTCCATCGTTTTTTTCATTTCCGGGCAAGTATCTAAAAGTTTCAGAGTTTCCTTAATTTTACCGACGATTTGAGGATTGTTCGGATTGTGTGTTATTATCAATGGTAGTATTTTATGCCCATTGTTTCTTTCTTTCGGCGTCCATAATTCCTTAACTTCTAATTCTATTTTTTTTTTGCTTTTGCTATTCCTTTTTCTATTAGTTTATTAGGGTAATTTTGTTTTTTAAGAAACAGAGTCTTGCGTAAATGTTTTTTGATACAATTGTGAAAATTCGTCTGGCCAATGTGTATGGGATATTCGTTCTGCAGTGTTTCGGGTGAAAGGAATAAAAGTTTAGATACTGGTGTGTGTCTGTTTCTTTATAAAATATATCTGTATAAATATTTGCCCCATCTTTGCACACTAAAATATCAAGGAAAGGTAGCTGGCGGTCATTTGTCTCTGTAGTAAATTGAATTTTCGGATGAAGGCTGTTGAGTAGAACATGTAATTGGTCAAGTTCTTCTGGTTTGTACCATAATAAAAAACAGTCATCCAAAAATCGTTTGAACTTCTTTATAAACTTTTTTTCTCTTCGTTACCATATCTTTTCCCAAATTTCTGATATAATTCTATTTCCAGGTAACCCATCACTAATGTTGCATACGTTGGGGCCATTTTTGTTCCCATTGCAGCCCCTTGTAATTGTTTATAGTGTTTTCCATCAAATTTAAACGTGCTATCTTTTAGTACTATTGAGATGGCCAAAATAAACTGTTTCGAAAATTCTTTTACCAAATCTGTGGAATGTAGGTTCATCCAGTATTCTACAGCTTTTAAACCCAGTTCATGTGGAATATTTGTGTAGAGACTCACAACGTCAAATGAAACTAATGTTGTATTTTCTTCCACTTGTTCAGGTATATGGTTTAAGAAATCTAGGTCATCACGAATGTAACTTGGAACTCTCTTACATAAAGGCTTTAGAATTATGTCGATAAAATTACTCAATCGATGTGTTGGTGCGTATGGTCCTGCGACGATGGGTCTCATTTTTAAGTCAGTTGGTGGTTCTAATTTTACGTATTCTTTGTTTTGTTCTTTAACAGCCGTTCTAATTGCTGTGGATTTGTGAATTTTTGGCAGACCATAAATATTTGATGATTTAAAGTTAAGTTTATGGATGTATTTAATTTCATCTTTTGTTAGTTCTTCTTCATGCTCTGTTGAGATGTTTTTAATTTTTTTTCATTATCATATCATCTTCGTTGTCTTCTTCAGTTCTTTATAGTTCTCACTGTTTAGTAGCTCAAGTATTTTAATTATGTTTGTAGTATAAGGAATCCATTATCACTGTTGCGCCACCTTTGTCGGCTTCTTTTATTATTATTGATTTATCATTAGCTAAACTGTTTAATGCTTTTCTCTCAAGGAAAGATATATTGCTGATGTTTACTTTGTCATTTTGATTTTGCTCGTTTAATCTTTTGATATGATCAATTATTATATTAAGTTCCCCGTTATTTGGTTTTGGTGGGACAAAGTTTGATCTATTCTTTACCAGAGATTCTGTTGTATTTACTGGTTTATCTTTAAAATGATCTAGAAGACGTAAGTTGCGTTGAAACTCTTGTAAATCAGCTCTAGTTCTTTTAAATTTTGCTTCGGTGTTGGGGTAAATTTTAGGCCTCTTTTCAGTAATGTGATTTCAATATCGTTAAGTTCTCTAGAAGATATATTTATAATTTTAGGTTCGACTAATACCTCGTTTGTAGTCTCCTGCGTTGGTTGTTGCTGCGACGGTTGTCTAAGTTGTTGTTTTGTTGCTGTTGACACTGTTGTGGTATATGGTTTCGTCCCGGGATTGGGGCCAAAAAATGATTTCTTTCACGGTTATTTTCATTGGTAACACTTCTTCGTAGATGTTGAGTATTTATTGTTTCGTATGGGGAACGTGGTTGTTTAACTATTTCTGAGTAAGTTGGTCGTCTGTTTGTGGTTGTTGGCGAATATTTTCTCGATTAGTTGTCAAGGCGTCGATTTGTCCTCAATATTGTTAATTTTTCGTTGTGAAATTTGTGTGAAGGTCTATGGCTTTTAGACTTTTGTTCGTAGTTGCCTTGGTAGACATATCGTTGGTAGTGTTGCGGGTGTTTCGGGCCTTGATAAACTGATCGAACTGAAGTATAAACATTCTTGAATCGTTTGTGTGGATTTGTGTGGTTTTGCTTGATTTTACAGTTGTCATGTTGGTTGTCACTTCTCTTTGTTTGGGTCTTTGTCGAGTCATGATTTTTGAATTCTTTCTCGTTATTCTCCAACCATCTTTGTTTACCCTGCCATTTTTTTAAATATCTTGATTCTGTTGTTTTAGTTTCTTTTATCCAAAGTTTTTTCCATTTGTTGCTTATTTCGTTATCGTACCGTGATTCAATTAAGCGACACATTTCTTTGTCGATGTTTTGACAGTTCTCACCGTGTCGATTTGCGCGTATTTTAAGCAAATTAATTTCAGATTGGAATCAAGAATCTTTGAAACATTCCAATAACCGGAAAGAAATCACTTTTTGGCCCCAATCCCGGGACGAAACCACATACCGCAACAGTGTCAACAGCAACAAAACAACAACTTCGACAACCGTCGCAGCAACAACCAACGCAGGAGACTACAAACGAGGTATTAGTCGAACCTAATTATAAAATTATAAATATTTCTTTTAGAGAACTTAACAATATTGAAATCACATTACTGAAAAGAGGCCTAAAATTACCCCAACACCGAAGCTCGAATGTTGCGAAAAGAAATAGTCGTTTAAGGTTCTTTTTAATAGGAAAATTATCATTATTGGCCAGAATCAAATCAACCGCGATGTCAATTGTCTCATTCAAAGGAATGTTAGTAAATAAACTTTGAAAATCAAAGAAAGAAAAATTTTTTGTTGGTGTAAAGCTATTGAAATCTTTGACGAAAGAAAAAGAGTCTTTAATGGTGAAGTCATAAGGAATACCTAAGTAAAGTGCATAAGTACTTAGCTAAATTATAATTGTAAGCGTTTCAGGAAGAGACGAGGGGTCGTAAAGGAGGAGTTTGATTGGGATTGGTGTGCTTGTGAAATTTGGGTAAACCGTAAAACCTAGCGGGTTGTGAGCCTTTGGGATACAATTTAAAATAAGTATTATCATTAATGGAGCCTTGGTTTTATAGCTTTATTAAAAATCGTTGTAGTTTACCTTCCCTAGTTATTGTCATATTGTTTGGCAATACTTTAAACTTTAAATGGTTATTAATTATACCATAACAAGAGTTTTTATATAACTGTCTGTCCATGATAACAATACGATTAAGTTTGTCGGATTTAAGTAAAATTATAAATTTATTGTTTCGTATATGCTTAAAAATATTATATTTCTTCAAATCAGATGGTTTTGGTCGATATGATGAAACATAACTTTGAGGCTAATGTGCCAATTCATTCTTCAGTAATAATTGGTCTTCATTACTCCGTAGCTTACCTTTAAGGGTTAAATGCAACCAGTGCCTGGAAGAAAAACTGACCCTGATGAAACTGTTCTGAACTGTTTAACAAATGTAGACATGAAACACGACACCTCATATCAAACTGTAAACAGAAAGTCACGAAATAAATAGGGTGGAATGAGCGACTTTTTGGTAAACTCGGCTTTCAAATTTCTGGTTTTTGGTTTTATATTTGACGAAGTATCGAGAAAATGGTGAGGATTTTCTTCAGCAGTGAAATTGATATTCGGATGTTGGTTTAGTTTTTCAAGAAGCTCATCTGGTTTATCTTTTACCTTTTTCGAAAAAAAGACATCTACATACCTGTCGTAAAAAACTGGAGGTGTGGTGTGACTATATCCGCTTCTAGCCTTGCCATAAAGGTGTTTGCAAGGACATGCGATAACGGGTTACCCATACTGCAACAGTTTTTTACGACAGATATGTAGATGATTGTTTTTCGAAAAAGGTAAAAGATAAACATATGATCTTGTCAGCACAAGAGAAACGATACATTTAAAATAGACGACAAATTTTTTAAGAGCATACATGTTTCGAC